>OY804602.1:25410455-25692854 GCA_963680895.1 Fragum sueziense
TGATCATGAACTATTAATAAATAATAAAATATGAGTAAATTTGAAAAAAAGAGTATTTGAAAGAATATTTTGATAAAAGCTTGAGTTACAACCGTATTCCCTCTCAAAATTGATTTTCAGTTGAAAAAAATTCAGCGTGAAACAGTTGTAACTAAAGTTACAACTGTTTCGCGCTAATTAATTGTTCTAATTTTAAATGAAAAAAATCCTTTAGACTATGTAAATTTAATTGTGCTGCAGATAATAGTTTTCTAAGAGTAAACTGTAATGTTTTCACATTCTTGGAGACTAAAATCATCATAATTTACACTTTATCAACAGTATAAAGTATCACTTTTTACAGAAATGTTAATATGAAATATTCCTTTTTGACATGACTGAAAGACAATGGACAGCAAAGTCTGATCCAAGCCTACACTCATCAATTGTTGTTTTAACATTCTTTTCCTGTAAAATTCCTGATTTTCAGCGTGACTGTTCGTAGAATAGGGAGCCATTATAGTCACCTGAGCATTGGCGATGGCGTCAGCAAAATGCTTTTGTTAAGGTTTTATATACATGCAACTTTTCATATCACTGTTTCTACCAATGCTATTGCTTTGATACTTTGCACATGCTTCTGTGAACACAATATCATCATCTAGACAAAGATTCATTACTCTTACAATTAACTTAGTGGAAAATTTAACCTTTCAGACTAAGAAATTTTTGGTCAAGTTTTATGTAGAACTGTCACATGATTGATACTTTTTTCTATTTGAGCAACTGCTTTCAAACTTTGCACATGCTGTTTTGACCATGATACCATCTTCTAGACAAAGATCCATTACTCTGGCCATTAATTTTGTGGAATTTCAACCTTTTTGGACATAGAATTTTTCCACTTCCCAGCGTTTGATAGTCGTGCTTTGCTGTCCTCAGACAATCTGTTCTTGTTATCTCTCTTGTGATTTTATTCTTATGGGAAAAAATAAAGAAAATTCTTTTTTATCATATTCTTCTTAATCTTTCTCAATCTTAGGAAGCCAAATATTATTCAAATCTATCAACCATCACAAGCCAAAAGGTTATGCTGTGCAGTAAATGGTAAAATAATATTTCCTGGAATAAATGGGTGACTATTTCTAAATTTATACCTTTTAGCTCTAGATCTATGTCAAAATGATATTCAGTCAGTCAACTTCTTTTTTTTCTTGAGTGTTTAATTCATTGGCACAAATCAACTTCTTGTATAAGTTTTTTTTTTAAATGTTTCACAAGTTCATTAAAAATAATGATTAAAATGTTCAACATTAGCAACTTAAACAGAAACAAACAATTGAACAAAATAAATTTTAGTCATATTTGATAGAGATAGAATCACCACCAATGTCCCACAAAATTGGGGGATTACTTGCACAAGTGACTTTTATCTAAACTGATGACATTGTTACAAGAAGATGGCTTTGATGACAAACATTAATCTCATGATGAAAAAAACCTTGTTGTTACTAAAGAACAATTTTATTTTCAACTGTCTTCAGTAAATGGAATTCCAAGCTATCAAATTTAGCTAAATCTTGAATAAACACACAAAACTTCAATTTTGCCTCTGAGATTTCTTAATTTACCATATTCATAAGTATTTTATTGAGAGCTTATTTGTGAGAATTAAAAAAGAAGCCGAGGAAAGCATGATCATATTCACAGGAGAGAGGACTATGTGGGTTTTGTCTTGTCAATAGATCCAACAGTGATATCGAAATGACATACCAACTATAAGTCTAGGGAAGATGTGCCACTGGAAGACCATAAGCATCATGGAAAGAGCTAGTTTGAAGAGATGCAAGAGAATGGCGATTGACAATTCCAAACATCCATGACAGGAAGAGATGGAGTGAAATCTCCCAGACATGTAGCCAGCCAGGCACCATCCCGAGGTCCCATTGACTTCGAAACAATCCCACTTGCATGTAAATCAATGATGATGATGAAAATGATGATGATGATGATGATGAAGCAAGACACAATAAGCAGAAGAAGTATGCAAAGAATCAAAAGGTCCTGAAATACATGATGAATATACAGAAGTTTTTCTTTGATTAGTCTGTGACCAAAGACTTCCATATTACTCCCACAAAGCTAAACCTGACAAAAGCTGGATAGTTTGCACTATGATTGTACACTAATTTTATGATTATCTATCCCATGCTAGTCAGACATGTAACTTGAAGGATTTTTAGTTTTTTGACATGAAAATCAAAACCAGTAGTCATCAAACAACAGGCCCGTAGGAACAGTGGGGCTAGGAGGGGCTAAGCTCCCCCCCCCCCCCCCCCCAAGTTGGCTAAAAATGCCGAATTTTCTTAATTTTACACTGAAAATTTTGGGAAAATCCAAATTAGCCCCCCAATATTCAGGACAAGGACTTTAGCCCCCCCCCCCCCCCCCCCCCCCCCCTATGAAATTGCTTCCTACGGGCCTGAAGAAGAGGGCCAAGATGGCCCTGTATCGCTCACCTTAGAGATCATGAAGATAGTAAATTTTGTCCCATCTCACTCACAACTTCTGGACAACTTTCATTACAGAAAACAATTTAAACAATGCTGGTAGTAGAGAGTTATACCACCATGGGAAGTGCAAAATTTACCTTAAGGATCTCTGACAAACAGAATTGGAGAAGATTGTATCATTATGAGGGTATTCTACCCACAAATTTTCAAAGCGCTTGGCCAAACGTTTCAGGAGAAAAAAATTGTACAAGGTTTCCTTCTTTGTCTTTATATGAAATTCGATACCCACAACATTGGGCCAATTTTCCTTGTATCACAATAATTTGAGATATTTTGGTAGAGGGCCTTGAGCTGAGTCTACATACAAAATTTCAAAGTTCTAAGCCAAACTGTTCTGTAGAAGATTGTACAAGACTTCCTTGTCCCTATATGAAATTTAATACCCACAACAAAGGGCCAATTTTCATTGTATCACAATAATTTGATGTATTTGGTAGGGGGCCTTGATACGATTCTACAAAATAAATTTCAAAGCTCTAAGCCAAATGATTCAGGGAAAGAAGATTGTACAAGATATCCTTCTTTATCTCTAAATGAAATTTGATACCCACAACATAGGGCCAATTTTCCTTGTACAACTGTATCACAATAATTTGAAATATTTTGGTAAAGGGCATTGAGATGATTCTACACACAAAATTTCAAAACTCTGCCAAATGGTTCAGGCGAAAAAGATTGTATAAGATTTCCTTCTTTGTATCTATATGAAATTTGATACCCACAACATAGGGTCAATTTTCCTTGTATCATAATAGTAAGAAGAGTTTTGGTAGAGGCCATAAGACAACTCTACACACAAAATTCAAAAGTTCTAGGCCAAACAGTTCAGGAGAAAAAGATTGTACAATATTTCCTTCTTTGTCTATATGAAATCCGATACCCACAACATAGGGCCAATTTTCCTTGTATCACAATAATTTGAGGTAATTTGGTAGAGGCCCTTGAGATGATTCTACACACACAATTTCAAAGCTCTAGGCCAAACGGTTCAGGAAAAAATTGCACTATACCTTTTGACACTGGTCATTATGTTTTTTATCATTCATTGTTTACCTCTGCTAGATTTATTTACATTAAAACCTCTATTATTTTTTGGAATTGTTCAATAATCTTCAAGGGGCAAGTAAATTCTTTCAAACATCAATGATGGATACACTAAAATAAATTTCCGGATCTTGGAAATATTGATTTTGTAGGATTAAGTGATTTAAAGGTTCAGCGTGAAAGGGTTGTAACTTGAGTTACAACCCTTTCACGCTAATGTCCATTTACATTTTGAGTTACGACCTTAGGACAAATATTCAAATAAAACAACTTCTAGAAATATTTGAGGCTTGCCCTTTTAACACATCATGTATCAGTAACTAATGATTCATTTTATGCAAAAAAGTGGATTTTGAAAAAAATCATAGTTACAACCGTTTCGCGCCGAGCCATCGAAATAGGCTGTTGGCGTACCGAAAACTGCAGAGGTCATATTTGATGGTTTAATCAATAGAGCTCGGCAATGGAGAGTAACATTTTGTATATTTCGTCATTTGCAGCAGCTGTTGAATTAAAGTTGCCTAAAATGAAAAGGTTAATTATTGAAAAACTTTTTGCAACTAATCAGAAATTCTTCACATTTATTCAAAGGAAGGTAGATCTATGACTTTAATGTAAGCAAGATGGCCATGATGGCCCTAGATCGCTCACATGAAATTTCTTGCCTTGTTGAAATAAACATTTTGACCTGTATAGCAGCAAATTAAGAATTTTGCAATAAAGCCCCTTTTCCTTAGTTTTTCAAAAGAATGAAACAAAATATCAGCCTTTTCAAAAGTGTTTGCTCTTTTGCCCTTTTTCTGTTGCTGCTGCACTAAGAGCTTTGATATTAATCAAATTCTTATAACAACTTTGAAAGCCCTTCACCCAAAGATCATTCATGTGAAGTTTTAAGAATATTGGCCAAGTACATGTAGTAAGCCAGACAATTTTTAAAAGATTTGGCTATTTTCCCCTTTTCTCATGCCGCGGCAGTCAAAGGCTTTTTAAAGCCCTTCACCCAAGGATCATTCATGGGAAGTTTCAAGAATATTGGCCAACTAGTTGAAGGCAGAAGATTTTTACAATATTTGGCTATTTTCCCCTTTTCTCATGCCGCGGCAGCAAACGTCTTTGATGGAATCAAATTCTTTTAACAACTTCGAAAGCCCTTCACCCAAGGATCATTCAAATTAAGTTACAAGAATATTGGCCTACTACTTAGGCAGAAGAAGATATTTAAAAGATTTGGCTATTATCCCCTTTTCTTATGCCGCGGCAGCCAAAGTATTTGATGGAATCAAAATTCTTTTAACATTTTTGAAAACCCTTCACCCAAGGATCATTCATGTGAAGTTTCAAGAATATTGGCTTGCTAATTAGGCAGAAGAAGATTTTTAAAAGATTTGGCTATTATCCCCTTTTCTTATGCCACGGCAGCCAAAGTCTTTGATGGAACCAAATTCTTTTAATACCTTTGAAAACCCTTCACCCAAGGATCATTCATGTGAAGTTTCAAGAATATTGGCCTACTAGTTAGGCAGAAGAAGATATTTAAAAGATTTGGCTATTATCCCCTTTTCTTATGCCGCGGCAGCTAAAGTCTTTGATGGAATCAAATTCTTTTAACATTTTTGAAAACCCTTCACCCAAGGATCATTCATGTGAAGTTTCAAGAATATTGGCTTGCTAATTAGGCAGAAGAAGATTTTTAAAAGATTTGGCTATTTTCCGCTTTTCTCATGCCGGGGCAGCCAAAGTCTTTGATGGAATCAAATTCTTTTAACAACTTTGAAAGCCCTTCACTCAAGGATCATTCATGTGAAGTTTCAAGAATATTGGCCAACTGGTTAGGCAGGAGATGATTTTTAAAAGATTTGGCTATTTTCCGCTTTTCTCATGCCGCGACAGCCAAAGTCTTTGATGGAATCAAATTCTTTTAACAACTTTGAAAGTCCTTCACTCAAGGATCATTCATGTGAAGTATCAAGAATATTGGCAAACTGGTTAGGCAGAAGAATATTTTTAAAATATTTGGCTATTTTCCGCTTTTCTCATGCCGCGGCAGCCAGAGTCTTTGATGGAATCAAATTCTTTTAACAACTTTGAAAGCCCTTCACCCAAGGATCATTCCTGCCAAGTTTCAAGAAGATTGGTCAACTGGTTTGGGAGGAGAAGATGTTTAAAGAAATTGTAGACGGCCTGACGGCCGACGGACAACAACCGATCACAATACCTCACCTTGAGCACTTTGTGCTCAGGTGAGCTAATAAAAATGATAATAAAAATTTGATGGGATGGGACATAGTCACTTAGACATCAAAAGGGATTACATAAATGTACATACATGTAATAGATATATCTATGTTTTGCCTTATGAGTAAGTTTAAGATCTATTGCACCTTGAGCAACAAACACAAATGAGATTTCTTCATTTTAACCCTTTCCTAAAACAGACCTAAACTTGACATCTCCTATAGAAAATAATTGAAAAAGCATCAAAGGAAAAGAAGAAAATGCTGACAAACAACATATTTTCCTCTTCCATCAGGGGTGCATCAAGGGAAAAGAAGAAGATGATCAAGAACAGCAATTCCTCCTTTTCTGTCAATGCTTTCCATGCTTTGATGTTCAGATATATCCCAATTTTGATAACATAAAATTGGTCAGTCCAGAGCTAAAGATAACATGGTGTATAATCATGTGACTCAGAATTTCCGATAATCTTCAATATCTTTTTTAATACTTGACCAATTTGAATTCGGTTTGAAACAGAGAATGTGGGGAGATGCCAGGAATAAGCTGTATTTGTTGGATTTTTGAAAAATCAATTGATGAATTTTTTTTAAAAATCAACCATGCCATCTAATGCGTGATGTCTGTCAACATTCTCTGCTTCAAACCGAATTCAAATCGGTCCAGTATTTACAAAATTATTGTAGATTTTCTGAAAATATTGTATCATGTGATTATCCACCGTGGATAAGAGGGAGTGGTAGCATTTCCAAATGCAGTGTTTCATTTATTGTTGGTCAAAGCCTATGCAGTAGGTACTCATTGGAATCCTCTCATCGAGACTATTCTAATGAGTACCCACACCATAGGGTTTGGATCTGAAATAACAAATTAAGAATGTCTTCACGCCCTCTTATCTGATGCTCTGAACGGTTACCATATACATGTAGTTTGTGATTTGGGAAAGGGTTATCAGACATACAGATGGACACACAGTGAATGACAGGCAACATTGATAGCCCTTCCACCAGTACAATTAACACAAATACCCTTCTTTCATTGATACGGGACATGATAGATTTGATTCAACAAAACAAGATGTGTTTGTGAAACACCAATGCCCCCGAAATGGCCATTTTTCTAAAATGTTAAGTTTTCGTAGAGTAAAGGGTTGGTAAGGGTTAACAGATGACCTTGAGGAAAATAAAATTGCACGGAACAGATAGACATCATTGAAAGGAAGTTACACACCAAATTTGAGCTTTGTATGTCAAACACTTTTGGAGAAAAGGCAAATGTTACGCACGGTGGGTATCCCATGTGACTTTTGGGAAGCTTTAACACCGAAAAAATTGTCCGCTTCAAGATATGTTTTGTTCAATTTCTCAGCTTATACCCTATTGATTTTGATGAGATAAAGTGCACGGAACGGGCCTTTGGGTGGGCTATTCCCGGATCTAACTCACTCTGCTCCAAACGAAGTGGTTTCTTCAAACATTCTAGCCAAAGTGTTTGTAAGTGCAAAACGAAAGTGGGAAGCGTTCGCATGCATTGAAGAAAACTTTCGCTTGAATGTTTGAAGAAACCACCGGATTCGGAGCAGAGTGAGTAACAAACGGGAATAGCCCTCTCAAATTCGCATTCCGTGCACTTTATCTAGTCAAAATCAATAGATTATAGGCTGAGAAATTAAACAAAACATACCTTGAAGCGGACGATTTTTTCGGTGTTAACGCTTCCCAAAAGTCACGTGGGTTACCCACCGTGTAAGTTTTCGGACAGACAGACAGACAGACACAAGTAAACAATATGCCCCCGATCTTTCGATATGGGTCATAAAAATTCCAAGCAATGCAATATGTATATATCACTTACCTCAAACCAAGACAAAATATATTGGTTGAAAGTTATAGGCTGTTGTAGAAAACAATAAAACAAAATGTTTACATGTAACACTATAATATATCATTGGCGTTGTTGCAAAACCTCAGCTTAAGGTATAAAGTGCCTAATTAAAAACACCACTTTCTAGCCATACGAAATGTATCAAATTACACACACTTGTAAATACACTTCACATAAGTTGATTCACCGTGCCAGATTTCAAGATTATGCTTCAAGAAGAAAATAATTTACATATATCATTTTACTCTATATTCATATGCAAGGGAGGTAATTTTGAACATTTTTGTCAAATATTTCCATAAATATGCATTAATTCAAAATTCTAAACCGTACAAAATGCTTATGTGTGTATTTGGAATGGAAATGTAACACAGTTTAGGAATTACTGGCACTTTTCAAATTTCGCCGCTGGCTTTTTGGTGCTAATTAGGCCCTTCTTACCTTAAATCAACTTGTAGTTACGAGGTTTTGCAATGACCCTTTATTTTATTTCATGTCAGACGTGAAGGAAAGATAAGGAGAAAAACTAGGCCTACTTTCATTAACTATCTGTTACAGTACTATGGAATGAACAATGAATGTCAAAACTAAAAATCTATCACTAAAGGTGATAAAATTTCCCCGCCACTACATTTGTCCCGACAAGCGTTTTTGACAAAAACAAAGGGCAAATAGATCTACTCACAATATAAGCAATGTCGAGTTATTCTCCTTGTACACTGCACTTCTCCTTAGTGAGATCTATTTACCCATGAAGTTTCACCATCATAGGCTAGCTACTTTACTTTCAGAGATATGCACTGGACATGTATTTTGTACAAGGACGGACATAGGGACAGACAGAGACACAGACAGATGGACAGACAGAAAGGCTGATTCCAGTATACCCCCTAGAAAACATTTGTTTTGCAGGGGTATAATTATTATAATATTTACCAATCTACCTATGTAAACAAGTAGAACATAATAATATCTGATTTTTGAAACACAAGAATGATAATTTAGTATATAGTTGCTTGAACTTGCTCAATTGCTGAAAAGTACAGGTCCCAATAAATGGCCTGACAGAGCATCTCTAGCTATTAGCTAGTGATGATCTACTAGCTCATTTATCAGGTTCTTTATATGAAAACCAGAATTAAAACTAACATGATTTTTGCATGTGTTAATTTGAATCTGGCAGGTGTTGGACACCTGCAATATTCGTATCAATGCATTCCAAATTACAGTAGTTTGAAGATCATCCTTAAAGTTATAAACAAATAGATCTACACATGTTTCTATAGCTCACATTTGTGACCCGTCATGCTAAAAGGGACCTTACTTAACTCCAAAAATCCAAATTTTGACAAACTTGTCAGACTCACCACAGGTAAACCAGATCCTGTATGCGAAAAATGAACATATAGTAAGATAGGGGAAAACATTCCAGAGTTGGAAATTTACATAAAAGTGAAAAGTGTCGGCCCTAGTCTGGCTGCGCAGACTGCGCAGACTGACTAGGGTCGACATTTTTCACACTTCCTATAAGGTCCCTCTTAGCTTGACGGGTCACATATGAAAAGTTTGTAAAAATGTGCCATGGCATTGTAACCAGACAATAACATAGCCATTTTCAAACAATATTAACCTTTTCCCAAAGAAGAACTGGTTTTGAAGTCCCTAAGAAAAAGAGCTTTGGAAAACATTGAGGCAAAAGAAGAAAATGCTGATGATCAGCATTTTCTCCTTTTACCACAATATTTCCTTTACTATATATTACACAACTCCTATCTTTATTCACACTCATCTGTCTTCTGCGTAGCTTTCAAATTGGACCTGTCCAAAATTTCACCATTTGGAAAAGGTTTGAATAAGCTGCACCCTTGATATTGTTCATCAAGACTTTGCACTCATAAAAATCTAGTACATGTGAATCCATGTAATGATCTACCTATCTCTAAAACTAAGTACTACAGTATAAATTTGCATAATTAAAACTCTGCTAGGATAATTTCTTCCCTAATCGTCTTTTTAACTGTTTACTAGGATTGCACTTCACCTCTTGTACGCGACTTTGGAAAAATTCTGAAAAATAAACATTGATACCGTAATTATTCTAATAAATGCCCATATTCTAATAAACACCCATCCAACAAAAACCGGCTAGAAATATGCATATTTTAAGCACAATTTAAGCGGGAAAGGGTAATTCTAATAAACGTCCATCCCCCGATTCGGAAATAAAATGAATGTAAGTCACAAACAAAGATCCTTTCCAAAAGCAACGAAGGAGAGGATTTTGTGTCTCCTTATCTATTTACAACAAAGGAATTTCATCCAAAAATCGTATTTCACAGTCCTTGTGACAAAACTTTGCAAACTTTTACTTGATTCACTTTGAGTCCATGAATTAACATTTGATTCGCATGTTATGACTAACAAAATCAGGATACCTCTAACAAACGCCCACCCCCAACATTTCTATCGAGCACTTTTCTAATAAACGCCGGCATTTATTAGAATAATTACGGTACATTACAAGATGGCAAAATTTCAGACTCTCCCAAAATCAAAGATGTTGCAGACAAAAATTTTAAGGGAATTAAATTTCACTTTTTTTTCTATGTAGAAAAAATTGTGAGAAATGATCCCAATGACAATGTTTACCACAACATTGAACTTGTTGGGTGTCAAAAAGAGTCACTGTGTGGGAATAGGTTTAAACTTTCAACCCTTTTCCTGCTATCAATAGGCTTTGACCACATTCATTTTTTAGACCATAGAGTAAAAGAAGAAATGCTGGTATTAATGATACTTATGTTTTAAGCTATTTCAAGGCTTATCTGCAATACATATGAGCCAGGATCTGGAAAAATGTTCTTTAAGGCTTTTGAGCCCACATGGTTCCAGATCAGCCTGCGTATACACGCAGTCTGATCATGAACCATATTGGTCTCCATTAGCTTCTTCCTGGCCAGTAGCAATCACTAGAAGGCAGTATAATTCCAAATCAGACTTCACTTGGTCACATCCTGCTCTTGAAACATGGTTGTCTGGAATGCTATAAGGCAACTTTTTCCAGATCCCGGATCATATGTATTCTGTAATTTACCTATTAGAAACTATTCTGATTGATGGATTTTAAAGCTGAAATTTATAAATTGATTTCCACCTTTTTAATCTTTTCCTAAAAGCTTAAACTTAGGTCAAATCTTATTAAACCCTTTCCCTAACAAGACCTAGTTTTCACGTACCTAGAAGAAATGGCTTGGGAAAATATTGAGGCAAACGAAGAAACTGCTGATAACCAGCAGTTTCTCCTTTTGTCTCAATATTTCCTGTGCCATATTGTACATAAATCCCTTCCTTTATAACATCAATTTTGTCCTCTGCAGCAGCTTTTAAATAGGACCGCCCTAAAATTTTGTTGTTTGGGAATGGGTTAATACAACAAAATTGGATATTGATAAAGCTAGGATACAATATAACACAACACAACAATATTGCAACTAAAAAAGAAAATGTAGATTTTCTTCTTTTGTCTCAATATTTTCAAAGTTTTTACTAATTAGCAACATTAAACCGACATCTTGTTTGCTAACGTGTTAAGAAGACGTCAAGATATTACCAATAGTGTTTCCCTAATCTTTTTTCTCAATCTGTTCTGTCGTGAATACTTCAAACATTTGTGTCTTCATTTTTGTTTAACCCTTTCCCAAACAAGACCTTGTTTTGACGTCCCTAATAGAAAAGGCTTGGAAAAACATTGAAACAAAAGAAGAAACTGCTAATAACCAGCAGTTTCTCCTTTTGTCTCAATATTTTCTGTGCCATATTTTACACAAATCATATCTTTAATAACTTCCATTTTGTTTTTTTGTGGCAGTTTTTTAAGTGGTTGGCACCAAAAATTTGCCGTTTGGGAAAGGGTTAAAACTTTATAAACAGTTAAAATTAAAGATATTACCTATTGTATTTCCCCAGTCTTTTTTCTCTATCTGTTCTGTCGTAAATACTTCAAACATTTGTGTCTCAGCAAACCATTGTAATAACTGTTGTAGCGACGATGAACTAGCACCTAAATAAAGATATTACACACATCAAGATTAAATACCAAAAATCTTCTTTCATAACTGCTGTAGCGACTGAGAACTAGTGCCTTAAGAAAGATAGTACATGTATGACAGGAAGACCTGAAGCAGAGCAGAAAAATACCCCTGCCGGCGACGGTCATAAATTCAAAGTCCCCCTTTTTCGACCTCCAACGGCAAAGAGATTGCTTCAAGCCAATGTCCATACCATGTTGGTCAAACACATGAATTTACATCAGAATTCATCCAGATGTTTGGGAGGAGTTGCACTCAAGTGAAATGTAGACGGACAGACAGTGTGACTCCTATATCCTCCCAAACTGTTTGCAACGATATAAAGAACAAATTTTGTATTTGAATCAAGAACCTTAAACAGAGGTGCGTTCTTTAGAGCAAGATTTCTTGAGATATCTTGAGATTTCTTAAGATATGTTAGGATAAAGCATTCTTTTGAGCAAGATTTTTAAGACGCTCAATGGGAGGCGCCATTACCATATACTTTGTGCGGAACCCCTCGGTCAACTCTGTACAAACAATATAAAAGAGATTTGACCGAGTTGTTCCGAACACTCCATAATTCATAAACTACGGTGTTCCAGATGCTCCATACTTTATACAAATGATGTCATGATGATGTCATTTGTATAAATATGGAGCATTCGGAACAGCTTGGTCAAAGTCTCGGTCTTAAAAACGCTTTATCTAGAACACCTCAAGAAATCTTAAAAGATCTCCCTCTAAAGAATGCGCCTTAGACCAGGAGTTAGCAACCATAATGATTCCCAGTCCATTTAAAGCACAAAGTTCATTGCCATTCCCCTTACCTTCAATAAATTCATCTTTCTGGAAAGACTTTCTACCATCCTTCTCTGTATGTATATACTGGCCGTAATGTCCTATCACTTCTATAAAGAACCTCAGGAATGCTTCACTAATCATTAAATCTGGTACACTCTTTGCCTCTGTAATGAAAGAATATTGAAACATGATCAGAAAGGAAATATTTCCTTTGCAAAATGATCTAAAAAAGATAAATCATTTCAAGATTTATCTTTTTTAGATCATTTTGCAAAAGTTCTTTCCTTTCTGATAATATTTGTATGTATAAATAAAACTGGCCATGATGTCCCATAACTTCTATAAGGAACCTCAGGAATGCTTCACTTATCATTAAATCTGGTACACTCTTTGCCTCGGTAATGAGAAATTTTCAAAACAATTTAAAATATTTGATGTTATATTTAATGAGAATCATTCATTTCATGGTAACTGTTTGACTAAAAGATCGCATTTACTCAATAATTCTTGATGGAATTTTAAGCAAATTAGTCCTTAAACATTTACAGCTTCTAGTTAACACTTCTTCCAAACATGAAGCAAATTGGAATGAAACTGTAGGAGTTGCAGGTACAAGTTTTTATAGACAGACTGACCTCTCGACCAGCTGACAGACAGGCTTATCCAGATTAATCCTTTGAAATTTGTTTGCGAGGAAAAAAAGGACGCACAAATATGCCGATTGTTTTGTATACTCCATAAAACATTTGTTATGCTGCAGAATATTGCTGCTATTCAACGAAAACCTCGTAACTGCAGCTTCAAACAAGCTGCAGTTAGGAGGTTTACATTGAAAAGTGGAGATATACAATTTGTCCATACTCACCCGAGTCTACCCTACACATATTGAGAGATGTTTTCAGTGCCCTAGTCACTCTATTTGGCAGTAATGTACCTTCATCACCTTGAGATCAGGCACACAGACAGACAAACACACACACAGACAGACACACATACAGACAGACACACTCACCTGAGTCTACCCTACACATATTAAGAGAAGTTTTCAGTGCCCTAGTCACCCTACTGGGCAGTAATGTACCTTCATCACCTTGAGATCGCACAAATGATTTCTTGTCAAGGTCAACCACAAGTACATTCTGAAACAAGAGGGACATACAAAATTGTTTAGCAAGAATCTGGAAAAACATCCTTTATGGCATTTGAGAACAACCTGGATTCAGACCAGCCTGTGCATAAGCACAGTCTGGTCAGATTCCATGCTGTCCTCATATAGCTTCTTTCTGATTTGTAACAACTATAAGAGAGCAGCATCAATCCGGATAAGACTGTTCTTAGGTACATGCTGATATAAAAACTTGGTAGTCTCGAATGCTATAAGGGACCTTTTTCCAGATCCCGGCTAAAATGAAAGAAGTTGTAATCAATTCATCAAGTAATTCAGGGGAATCCAATTTCGCCCTTTTATCAATTGAACAAGAAAATGTTTGACATCATAAAATTCCTAGTGTTCTAGTGTTCTGTCAAGCCCAATAAGCTGCAGGGGGCCTACTATTGCTTCATGTAAATCAGTGTAATGCCCCCCCCCCCCCCCCAGCTTAATTTCTTCAAAAGGGTTCACCAAATGAAGGTATTTAAAGTTATTTCATGCCAATAACTCATGAATAATGCATTTTTATGATTGCAAATTTTCACTTACTTCATCTAAAGGTAAAGTTAAAGCTTTCGCCATTAATGAGGAGGTGATTCCTATGATATATGGTGTGGGTGAGCAAATTACGTCGATCATCTCTGCTGGAAGTACCGGAATGAAGGTGTGTTGCCATGAGAACGGGTATAATAACGATGTGATACCGTTGATTGTAGATGATAATGTACTGAAATAAAACAAGGTGTGTTTATGAAACACTAATGCCCCTGAAAATGCTAATGTTAAGTTTTCACCTTAAGTTTTCGAGTTACAGACAGACAGACAGACAGACATGAGTAAAACAATATGCCCCTGCTCTTTCGATATGGGGCATGAAAAACAGTATCTTATCTTAAAAGTTTAAGGACTACAAGCAATCATTAACTACAAAATGCTCTGTGCGTCTTTGAGCGTAATCTGTAGCAACAGATCCCTCATCAATTTCTGTTGCCATGGATGATGCGCAGAGAGTGATGAGGGTATCTCTCATTACCAAACGACAAAATTCAAGGGTGGACCAAATTGAAATATCTTGCAGACCACAATTTCGAGTGAATGGAATTTTAAATTTCTATGTCTTTTGGATGGAAAACATTGTGGGAAATGAAGAAATTGCTTGTCACAAGCAATTTCTTCATTTTCCACGATGTTTTCCAGGGCCATTAATTTGTGGGGAGTCAAAAGGAGACATTGCGTGATAACGGTTTAATTCCCTTGTCACAGATGACGCCAAAAGATGTAAAAAATGTTTGGTATCTAATGATAGGTTGTAATCCTTAATTGATAAGTTTTCACTTAGTTTGCACAAATAGATAGACAATGATATAACAATATGCCTCAATCTTTCAAAATTATAAAGTGAATTTAAAACATGAACATCTCATTCTATTGTCGAATGAAAGTACTGCCAACAGTTGAAAGTGGGCTAACATAAATTAAAACACTGTTCATGTTTTAAAAGCAAAACAAGAAGGATAGTAAAAATACAATTCATGTTATGGTTTCATGTCTTTTTATTGACAATGCATTCTAGCCTCTCAGGACTATGCAGGTATGATTAGTTCTTAAACAATAGGCCGGGTAACAAACGCTTCTTACCTTAAAGTTTTGGCACAAAATAGAACACTTCTCTCATTTAGTATTGTAGCAAACACCTTCAACATTTTATCTACCCCCAGGTTAGACAGAACACATTCACAATTAACCTGAAATCATACAACTTTAACTGCTATTGTAACAAAATCATAGTCCTGGAAAGACAATGGTACTTTAAAAGAATTATTTTCTCATGAACACAGTTTTAACCCTTTTCCAAACAAGACCTGGTTTTGACATCCCTGATAGAATAGGCTTGGGAAAACATTGAAACAAAAGAAGAAACTGCTGATAACCAGCAGTTTCTCCTTTTGCCTCAATGTTTTCTATGCTATATCATACATAATTTTAATCATTATCAACATCCATTTTGATGTCTTCAGCATTTTTGGAAGTGGACCGCCCTAAAATTTTGTCGTTTGGGAAAGGGTTAATCCATTACCGCACATTGATGCTTTTTGATGCCCCACAGGATAAATGCTTTTGGAAAACATCATGAAAAGAGTAGGGACTGCTTGTTACAAGTAGCGAGATCTACTTCATTGCCTACAATGTTATCTACCCAGAGAGACCAAAAAATGCAAGATTTCATTCATCTGCAGCATCTTCAATTTGGATAATTCTAAAATTTTGCTGTCTGTTAGAAGGTTAACACAAGGTTGAATAACAAGAGGCCAAGGAGGGCCTGAATCGCTCCACTGGTTACAGTGGAAGAATTATCCCATGATTTCTTGTAAGCCTTACACAGCGGCAGCCAAATCTTGATATTTGTGAATAAATTTTGAAGAGAGACTCAAAGAACATTCTTGCAAAGTCTGGTTCAAATTGGCCTTGTGGTTGATTTTTAAAGAATTTTCTTATGATTTCTGTAAGTCTGATAAGCCCCTTTCTCCCTGCCACGGCCACATTTTTTTGACAAATTATAAAAAATGTGTGAACAAATTTTAAAAAGAGCGAACAAGAGGACCATGATGGTCCTATATCGCTCACCTGAACCAAAATGATATGAGCAACAATTTTGTTCAATTCAATTATTATTCATGACTTTAAGACTGAAAACGAACTTATGGTCAATAACATTGTGAAAATCAAACTCATCCAAGATCTTATGGTGCCCCAACATTGTGTCCAAGTTTTGTCTTGATTGTTAAATAATTGTAGATTTTAGAGTGTAAAAAATGTTGAAAACCGCCAAAAATGGCAATTTTGTCAAATTCAAGGGCACATAACTCTCGACTTCCTTATCAGATCAGACTGAAAATCAAACCCATCCAAGATCTTATGGTCCCCAATATTGTGTCCAAGTTCTGTCTTGATTGATTGATAATTGTAGATTCTAGATGGTAAAGAAGGTCGAAAACAGCCAAAAATGGCAATTTTGTCAAATTCAAGGGCCCATAACTCTCAACTTTCTTATTAGATCAGACTAAAATCAAACACATCCAAGATATTATAGTCCCCAACATTATGTCCAAGTTTTGTCTTGATTAATTTGCAATTGTAGATTCTAGAGTGTAAACAAGGTCGAAAACAGCCGAAAATGGCAATTTTGTCAAATTCAAGGGCCCATAACTCTCAACTTTCTTATTAGATCAGACTAAAATCAAACACATCCAAGATATTATAGTCCCCAACATTATGTCCAAGTTTTGTCTTGATTAATTTGCAATTGTAGATTCTAGAGTGTAAACAAGGTCGAAAACAGTCGAAAATGACAATTTTGTCAATTTCAAGGGCACATAACTCTTGTCTTTCTTATTAGAACAGACTGAAAATCAAACTCATCCGAGATCTTATGATCCCTAACACTGTGTCCAAGTTTTGTTTTGATTAATTGATAATTGTATATTCTATAGTGTAATCAAGGTCGAAAACAGTAAAAAACGGCAATTTTATCAAATTCAAGGGCACGCAACTCTCGACTTTCTGGTCAGATCAGACTGAAAATCTAACTCATCCGAGATCTTATGGTTCCCAACATTGTGTCCAAGTTTTGTCTTGATTGATAAATAATTGTAGATTCTAGAGTGTAAACAATGTCGAAAACAGTCAAAAACGGAAATTTTGTCAAATTCAAGGGCATATAACTCTTGACTTTCTGTTCAGATCAAATTGAAAATCAAACTGATCCAAGATCTTATGGTCCCTAGCATTGAGTGTAAACAAGGTCGAAAACAGCCAAAAATGGCAATTTTGGAGAATTCAAGGGCACATAACTCTCGTCTTTCTGGTCAGATCAGATTGAAAATTGAAGTCATCTGAGATCTTATAGTCCCGAACATTATGTCCAAGTTTTGTCTTAATTGTTTAATAATTGTAGATGCTAGAATGTAAACAAGGTTGAAAACAGTCGAAAATGGCAATTTTGTCGAATTCAAGGGCACATAACTCTCGTCTTTCTATTCTGATCAGACTGAAAATTGAACTCATCCGAGATCTTATGGTCTCCAACATTATGTCCAAGTTTTGTCTTGATTGATCAATAATTGTAGATGCTAGAGTGTAAACAAAGTTGAAAACAGCATTTTTTGACATTCAAGGGCAGATAACTCCCAACATTCTGGTCCGATCAGGCCCATAATCGAACTCATCCGAGACCTTATGACCATACTTGTTTTGGCCAAGTTTGATCAAGATTGCCTAACTTTTGTGGATGCTAGAGTGTAAACACACCAATTGTGGACAGACGGACGGACGACGGACAAAAAGCGATCACAATAGCTCACCTTGAGCACTTTGTGCTCAGGTGAGCTAATAAAGGCACATTCCTGCAAAATTTGGTTCAATTTGGCACACTGGTTGATTTTTTAAGAATTTTCTATGATTTCTTTAAGTCTGATAAGCCCCTTCCTCCCTGCCACGGCCACATTTTTTGACAAATGCAAAAAATTGTGAATAAATTTTAAAAAGAGATACTCAAAGAACATTCCTGCAAAGTCTGGTTCAAATTGGCCCCCATGGTTGATTTTTAAAGAATTTTCTTATGATTTCTTTATGTCTGATAAGCCCCTTTCTCCCTGCCATGGCCACATTTTTTGACAAATGTAAAAAAATGTGAATAAATTTTAAAACGAGAGACTCAAAGAACATTCCTGCAAAGTCTGGTTCAAATTGGCCCCATGGTTGATGTTTAAAGAATTTTCTTATGATTTCTTTAAGTCTGATAAGCCCCTTTCTCCCTGCCATGGCCACATTTTTTGACAAATGTAAAAATTTGTGATTAAAGTTTGAAAAGAATGACTCAAGGCACATTCCTGCCAGGTTTGGCTCAAATTGGCCCAATGGTTGATTTTTAAAGAATTTTCTTATGATTTCTTTAAGTCTGAAAAGCCCCTTTCTCCCTGCCATGGCCACATTATTTGACAAATGTAAAAATTTGTGAACAAAGTTTGAAAAGAGAGACTCAAAGAACATTCCTGCCAGGTTTGGTTCAAATAATTGAAATTGGCCTTATGGTTGATTTTTAAAGAATTTCTTATGATTTCTTTATGTCTGATAAGCCCCTTTCTCCCTGCCATGGCCACATTTTTTGACAAATGTAAAAAAATGTGAATAAATTTTAAAAAGAGAGACTCAAAGAACATTCCTGCAAAGTCTGGTTCAAATTGGCCCATGGTTGATGTTTAAAGAATTTTCTTATGATTTCTTTAAGTCTGATAAGCCCCTTTCTCCCTGCCATGGCCACATTTTTTGACAAATGTAAAAATTTGTGAACAAAGTTTGAAAAGAATGACTCAAGGCACATTCCTGCCAGGTTTGGCTCAAATTGGCCCAATGGTTGATTTTTAAAGAATTTTCTTATGATTTCTTTAAGTCTGATAAGCCCCTTTCTCCCTGCCATGGCCACATTATTTGACAAATGTAAAAATTTGTGAACAAAGTTTGAAAAGAATGACTCAAGGCACATTCCTGCCAGGTTTGGTTCAAATAATTGAAATTGGCCTTATGGTTGATTTTTAAAGAATTTTCTTATGATTTCTTTATGTCTGATAAGCCACTTTCTCCCTGCCATGGCCACATTTTTTGACAAATGTAAAAAAATGTGAATAAATTTTAAAAAGAGATACTCAAAGAACATTCCTGCAAAGTCTGGTTCAAATTGGCCCCATGGTTGATGTTTAAAGAATTTTCTTATGATTTCTTTAAGTCTGATAAGCCCCTTTCTCCCTGCCATGGCCACATTTTTTGACAAATGTAAAAATTTGTGAACAAAGTTTGAAAAGAATGACTCAAGGCACATTCCTGCCAGGTTTGGCTCAAATTGGCCCAATGGTTGATTTTTAAAGAATTTTCTTTTGATTTCTTTAAGTCTGATAAGCCCCTTTCTCCCTGCCACGGCCATACTTTTTGACAAATGTAAAAATTTGTGAACAAAGTTTGAAAAGAATGACTCAAGGCACATTCCTGCCAGGTTTGGCTCAAATTGGCCCAATGGTTGATTTTTAAAGAATTTTCTTATGATTTCTCTAAGTCTGATAAGCCCCGCCCTGCCACGCCCACATTTTTTGACGAATCAAAAATTCGCGATCAAGTTTTGAAAAGGGTCACCCAAGAAACATTCCTGCCAAGTTTGGTCAAAATTGGCCCACTAAGAGGAGAAGATGTTTGAAGAAAAAGTTAACGGACGCACGCACGCACGCACGACGGACACAACGCCATGACAATAGCCTGCTGGCCTTCGGCCAGTGGAGCTAAAAATTAAATGTGAAAATGTGATAAAGAAAGAAAATGAAACTCTGACTTGGATTAAACTTCTTACCACCATGTACTTAATCAGTCTTGATGTCTTTTTCCTCGTCTTTATCTTCCTTTTTTTTTGGGGGGGGGGGGTTAATTGTGTGGTTTTCAAATAAAACTTGTATGATATTCAATATATAAACTGATGACAATCCATAATCCATAACTATTGGGTTCAGTGTATCAAATACAAATAATATATATATGATAACTAACTTACATTTTCAATTCTATTATCAGCCTCTCTCTGAACGAACAATGTTTCCATTTCCCCATCTTCATCCTAAAACCATAGACAAGAGGACCATGATGGTCCTATATCGCTCACCTGATCCAAAATGATATCAGCAACACTTTTGTTCAATTCAATAAATATTTATGACTTTAAGACTCAAAACGAACTTATGGTCAATAACGTTGTTAAAATCAAACTCATCCAAGATCTTATGGTCCCCAACATTGTTTCCAAGTTTTTGTCTTGATTGATCAACAATTGTAGAATCCAGAGTATAAACAAGGTCGAAAACAGCCGAAAACGGCAATTTTATCAAATTCAAGGGCACATAACTCTCATCTTTCTGATCAGATCACACTGAAAATCAAGCTCATCCAAGATCTTATGGTCTCAAACATTGTGTTCAAGTTTTGTCTTAATTGATAAATAATTGTAGATTCTAGAGTGTAAACAATGTAAAAAACAGCCAAAAACGGCAATTTAATCAAATTCAAGGGCACTTAACTCTCATCTTTCTGGTCAGATCAGACTGAAAATCTAGAGTGTAAATAAGGTCTAAAATAGCGGAAAATGACAATTTGGTTAAATTCAAGGGCAAGTAACTCTCAACTGTCTAATCAGATCAGACTGAAAATCAAACTCATCCGAAATCTCATTGTCCCCAACATTGTGTCCAAGTTTTGTCTAGATTGATCGATACTTTTAGATTCTAGAGTGTAAACAAGGTCGAAAACAGCCGAAAATGGCAATTTTGTCAAATTCAAGGGCACATAACTCTCGTCTTTCTGGTCAAATCAGACTGAAAATCAAACTCATCTGAGATCATGTGGTCTGCAACGTTATGTCCAAGTTTTGTCTTGATTGATCAATAATTGTAGATGCTAGAGTGTAAACAATGTCAAAACTAGGTATTTTTCGCATTCAAGGGCAGATAACTCCTGACTTTCTAGGTCGATCTGACCCATAATCGAACTCATCCGAGATCTTATGGCCATACATGTTTTGACCAAGTTTGGTCAAGATTGGCTTATATTTGTAGATGCTAGAGTGTAAACACGAAATTGTGGATGGACAGACGGACGGACGGACGGATGGACAGACAGACAGACAGACAGACAGACGGACGACGGACAAAAAGTGACCACAATAGCTCACCTTGAGCACTTTGTGCTCAGGTGAGCTAAAAACTAAACTTATTTCAGCTCTTTCCAAAATTGAAGATTCTCTTTTTTTTTTTCAAATTTTACCCATTACCAGATTGCAAACATTTGAACTGTTCTAACTTGAGAGGTATTGCAGACAACAACTAGCTGCTCAAAGTTGGTGAAATTATTAAAATCTTTCCATTTTACTTTAGAAAACATTAAAATTTTATTCTAAAATTATAGCACTGCGGAAATGAGTTAAAAATTCAAGACTAAAACCTACCAGAGTTCTGATAGTTTCTGACTGGCCGGGTGTAGGTAAAGGTCGACCAAATGCTGCAGCTATCAACTCCTGGGCTGCATCTATTGATACCCTTCTCTTTGTCTCTATTTCTTCTAATAACTGTAATGGGAAAACCACAATTAAATGGTTTTTTGTAATATCCTATTTTAACTTTTAGTCATCATAAAACTAACAATTCCTGAGGACAAATATTTCTGACAGGTTTGACCATCTTCCACTTTGGGCTGAAACGAGTACTCAGGTACCCAAGGGTATGGTACAAAATTGCAAGTTCCCAGATACAAATTTATTTACCCTTTACCCAATGATTGTTTTTGGCTTTGAACTTGTATTGGCAATATAGCTAGACATTCAAAATCTTATGTAACAACAAAAGTAGAGCACAATAAGTTGTCAAGGATCACATTAGATGGGAAGAACGGTTACATTTGGAAATCCACCTATAGGAATGCGCAGGCGAGTTAACTCCGCCTCGTCTGCTTGTTCCAATTATTGGATTGCTCCTATACTATAATTGGGTTTATCCACCTAAATTCATGAATTATCCATTTGTGCTGATAACCGCGGAGACTTGTTAGACAGGTACCTGAGTAGAAATTTTGTACCCATTTCATCCCTCCTTCAAATTGACCAAACGCAAATCGACAGATCGCTCCGCCCAACATAGAATTTACTACAAACAATGGGGATGTGATAATTAATAGAGAATGATTTTATCCAGTTAATCGTGACGTAAATTCGGACAAACAAAATTCTATTTTGTAGGTACTGTTATAACATCTCGTAACTACGGCTTAAATCAAGCCGTAGTTACGAGATTTTATAACAACACCGACGTTTTATCAAAACATAACGGTAAACCTAGTCTATTGTTAGCACAAAATTCTTTGCCATTGGCCTGTCGACTGTTTTGATTGTCAGTCGATAAATCGATACAATAAGACGTGCAACGGAGTTAAATTGGGGCATGACATGTCGATTGATTCTGATCGTCCACTGGCTAATAGATGTTTTTGATTGACAGTCGGCCTTTGGTTAATTGAAGCTGTAGGAGAAGCACTGCACACATGGAATTGCTAATGGACAGACAGATATACAAATTGATGACTGGGTCCATAAAATAATATGGCCCTCCACGCATATTGAAAAACAGTATGTGATAAAAACACTTACCGTATTATACATTTTAAAAGCACTGACTGGACTTATTATGCAGATCACTTCAGGCACTTTGTTAGGGGACTTGGGTGGCTGTAAACAAATAAATATAATGTACAGTATACAATACAAGAAAAGGTATGAAAACAACATGATTTTGATCCTGGATCTGGAAAAAGTGCCCTTATAGCATATTAGACAACCATATTTTCAGATCAGTCTTTGAACAAATCCAGTCTAATAAGGATCTTTACTACAAATTGAAACTACTACGGATGATGAAGAAGCTACCAGAAACATCATAGATCTTGACCAGACTGTGCAAATACCAGAGCAACAGATAAGGGGGAGTGAAGACATTCTAAATTTGTTATTTGAAATCCAAACACTATGTTGTGGGTACTCATTTGAATCGTCTCATCGAGACGATTCCAATGAGTACCCACAACTTAGGGATTAATTATCAATTAATAGAATATTTCATTTTGAAAACCCTTCACTCCCTTTTATCTGTAGCTCTGAAATACACAGGCTCATCTGGATTCCTGATGGTCTAAGTGCCATGAGGGACATTTTCCGGATCCCTTATAAAGTACAAGACAATCTTTTGCAACTGTTGGGAGTGACAATAGATTGAGGGTTCAAAAGTATCTTAACGTAGCAATACAATTATTTTCAAAGTCTAAACTTGATTAATCTTTACAAATTGGAAGAAGCTGAAAAAGAATCACTTTTCACACAAGACACTGTAATCACAGCAAATCATACAGTACATCTCCCATGTATTTTGCCTAAAACACTCACCAAATGCGGTAAAAAAAATTCAAGTGGAATATCGCTGCGATCGCCCAATGCAATCCCCGTGATATTCCATGCAAAACACCATTATTCTCTGTGGCATAGGAAGGTTAATAAAGATGAGTGATAAAATCATAGTGATGAATCACAGTGATTTCACAGTTTTGGGCAGAAAAACATGCATCACCGCAGCCATTGCGATTTTCTACTTGAAACCACTCAAAATCAAATTGTGGTATTGCCTGAAAATATGCAAAAAGCATACAAGTTGTATTGTACACTTTTTCTCCTTTTATATTGGTCAACACAAAGTTGTACCCATTACAAAACATTGTTAAAACAAGATACTTACCACAAATCTTCTACAATAGCCATACACTCTCCCCCCATCTATATTCGTCAACACAAAATTGTAGGACTGACTGCGATAGAAAATAAACATGTAAAAGCAGTGTAACAAAATAATTTTATGAAACTTTAGCTCCATTCCATATCATGTTTATCTCCTTTTTACCCTTTCCCAAACAAGACCTGGTTTTGACGTCCCTAATAGAAAAGGCTTGGGAAAACATTGAGACAAAAGAAGAAAATGCTGATGATCAGCATTTTCTTCTTTTGTCTCAATATTTTCCTTCTTATTTTCTAAACAAATCTTATCTTCCCCAATGTCCAAATTGTTGTCTTGAGGAGCTTCCAAACAGAAACAGTCCAAAATTTTGCCGTTTGGGAAAGGGTTAAGACATCCCCCCCCCCCCAAAAAAAGGCAAATTTTAAGTGAGTTGCTAAAGACAAAACAAATCTTGGTACTTGTAGTGATTAATTGAATGTGGTTAACACCACTTTTAACAATATTTCAGTCATATCACTGCAGCTAGAGCAATTAATCATGGATTAATGATGTCTATGGCTAAAACTCTTTCAAAACTTCCTTACACACCCTCCAGATCTGATGCTCATCATATGTAGATTTATGAATTTATGACTTTCAAATGCTGGGAGACAAATATTCCAAAGGAAATTATAACCAGCATTGAACAAGAGATCCAATGATTGAGAGTTTGACAAGCAATTATCCCATGACCAAACAGCAAATATTTTAGACTGCCACTGGTCCTAATTCAAAGATATTGCAGACAAAAATTTCAAGTGAATGAAATGATATATGCTTTTTGGTCTTTCTTGAATGAACACATTGTAGAAAATAAAGAAATGCTTCTTCATTATCAACGACATTTTCCACAGCCATTATCTTATAGGGAGTCAAAAAGAGTCATTGCGTGGAAATAGGTTAACTGGATTTCGGCAGCTGGCCATGGCCAAAATCTGAGTAAATAGAATATAAAAGATTCAGGCAAGACCATTTTCCAATACGATTAAGTATTCCCTATAACTCTCTTACCATAGTTCTTTTATCATAAGCTACATTGAAGACTAACCTTTTAGAGCTAGAAGAAGAAGGTTTAAAATTGGCCGCATCGGGAAAACAAAACAGCGGGACTGAGACATTTGTATCTTTCTGAAAATACACAATATATAATATGTAGAAGGTTAACATTGGTAGTACCCGGTATATAAAATGAACTGCTAACCCTTTCCCAAATAAGACCTGGCCCCTGTTTCTCGAAAAAACTTAAGTACATTCTCATGAGAACATGCTCAACTTCAAAGGAATACTCTCCAATGTTGAAGGGCATTCGATTGAAGTTCACGTGGATTTCGTGCGATTTGAGCACAGTGCTCAGATTTGAGCATGAGAACATGCTTAAGTTTTTTCGAGAAAACGGGGCCTGGTTTTCATCTCACTAATTGAACAGGTTTGGGAAATCATTGACACATTGATAACCAGCATTTTTTGACAGAACAAATAAAGAAAATCAACAAACTGATATATGTAATTAAATGTTCCTAAAATGTTTTGTCCTTGGTTGATTGAAAGTATACGGAAAATTTCATTTCCACATGATGATGATCTATACAGAAAAAGTTATTAAACTTCACAGTGAAAATTTGCTTCTCCTGTCAATTAACCCCACCCACTTTGTCAGCCATTATCTCCAAAAATAAGCCATCATCAGATCTTTACATACACAAATTAAAGATATTAATATATAACTTTATAAACCCACATAATTTTAAGAAAATCTCCCTTTTTTACCCCTTGTTGCAACCAATCCTTTTCAGAGAGAAAGGATTATAAAATATCTTAAACTTAATTCCATAAATATCATCATAAGATTACCTTATTTCTTTTATATTTTTCTCAAAATAACAAAATTGGACAAAACAAATCATTCTACTATCTATTCCATGACAAAAATACAAGATAAAGTTAAAGAAAGGACAAGTAACAAAAGCTTATAATTCAAGACTAGCAAAAGTTGCATTCATTCAGCATGCTGTCTTTATATATGGGAAAATATGTGTTAAACAATGTCTCTTCTAAATTTCTTTAATTAGGAAAAGATAGGGATTGTAAGAAATGTGTCATGCCATTCAAGTATGTAAATGACCATA
This sequence comes from Fragum sueziense, assembly GCA_963680895.1. Classification (NCBI taxonomy): domain Eukaryota; kingdom Metazoa; phylum Mollusca; class Bivalvia; order Cardiida; family Cardiidae; genus Fragum; species Fragum sueziense. Next base: position 25,436,718 of record OY804602.1, read on the forward strand.
CTGATCTAAGTGATCTTCATTCTCAATTTGAGACATAACAAGAGTTGTCCATGGACAACGTAGCTTGCATATAGAGGAGCCTGTCATCAAAACAGAGCCGCGTTCTTTAGAGCGAGATTATTCAAGATTTCTTAAGATGTTTTTGATAGAGCGTTTTTAAGACCGAGACTTTGACCGAGCTGTTCCGAATGCTCCATATTTATACAAATGACGTCATCATGACATCATTTGTATAAAGTATGGAGCATTCGGAACACCGCGGTTTATAAATTAAGGAGCGTTCGGAACCGAGGGGTTCCGCACGAAGTATAGGGTAATGGCGCCTCCCATTGAGCATCTTAAAAATCTTGGTCGAAAGAATGCTTTATCCTAACATATCTTAAGATATCTCAAGAAATCTCGCTCTAAAGAATGCACCTCAGGTCAACTGCAATGTCAAGGTCATAAGGTCAACGGCCTTGTTCCTAGAATGGAATGTCTTGACAAGAGGTATCAATGTGTGGCATACCAAGGCTTCATCTCTAATACTACTTAAACGATATAGACACGGTTAAAGGTCAAACTCCAAGGTCAAGGTCACAAGGTCAAGGGTCATGGTCACGGTCACGTTCAAGGCCTAAAGTAAATTCAATTTTGACCTCTACTTTTCACCTATCGGTCTCAAAAATAAATAAGGATCCTCTTTGAGTCAGGGATAAGAATGCTGTTTCGTGGTCCTAGGTCAAAAAGCTTTCTATTTATGGAAATAAAAAGTCTACACACATTATGGATGGATGGATTCATCCAGACACAGTGAAACCAAAGTGCTCCCTCTCCTTTCTAATTAAAAACCTTATATAATGAGCTTTATAAAAAAAATTAAAAGTCAAGCTAAAAAAATGCCATCCAAGCAAATAGACATAAACTGTAATGTAAAAAAATGCCATCCAAGCAAATAGACATAAACTGTAATGTACCAAAGCATGAACACTTCTAAATTAATGTGCAACAGAAATATTATCAAACATCAGAGCTTTGAACTCAATTTTTTAAACAATTTCCACATATGGATGCTTTTGAAGCCCAGTAAGATAATGGATAAAGTGTGACAAGCAATAACTTCATTTTCTACAATGTTTTCTGCCCAGTAAGACAAAAAATATAGAAAATCTGTTGAATTGAAATTGTCTTCAGCAAAATCTTTGATTTTAAAACAGTCTAAAATGTTACAGTGCTGTCACGGATTAACCCTTTCCCAAACAAGACCTGGTTTTGATGTCACCAATAGACAAGAGGACCATGATGGTCCTATATATCGCTCACCTGAACCTAAATGATATGAGCAACACTTTTGTTCAATTCAATTAATATTTATTACTTTAAGACTGAAAAAGAACTTATGGTCAATAAGGTTGTGAAAATCTAACTCATCCGAGATCTAAATTATGGTGCCAAACATTGTACAGGGCTCCAGATAAGAGGGGGTGGTGACTTTTCAAACTGCAATAATGCTGTCAGTGATCATCAAACCCTATTTTGTAGGTACTCATTTGTATCGTCTCATCGAGACGATTCAAATGAGTACCCACAACATAGGATTTGAATTCGAAAAAACATTGTTAGTATGTCTTCACCTCCACTTATCTGTAGCCCTGATTGTATCCAAGTTTTGTCTTGTTTTGTCAAATAATTGTAGATTCTAGAGTATAAACAAGGTCGATAATAGCCGAAAACAACAATTTTGTCAAATTCAAGGGCACAAAACGCTCGACTTTCTGATCAGATCAGACTGAAAATCAAACTCATATGAGATCTTATGGTTCCAAACATTGTGTCCAAGTTTTGTATAGATTGATCAATAATTGTAGATTCTAGAATGTAAACAAGGTCGAAACCAGCCGAAAATGGCAATTTTGTCAAATTCAAGGGCACATAACTCTCAACATTCTCATCAGATCAGACTGAAAATCAAACTCATCCAAGATCTTATAGTCCCCAACATTGTGTTCAAGTTTTGTCTTGATTGATATATAATTGTAGATTCTAGAGTATAAACAAGGTCGAAAACAGCCAAAAACAGCAATTTTATCAAATTCAAGGGCACATTACTCTTGACATTCTAATCAGATCAAACTGAAAATCGAAGTTACCTGAGATCTTATAGTCTCCAACATTGTGTCCAAGATTTGTCTTGATTGGTCAATAATTGTAGATTCTAGTGTGTAAACAAAGTCGAAAACAGTAAAAAAACAGCAATTTTGTCAAATTCAAGGGCACATAACTCTTGACTTTCTGATTAAATCAGACTGAAAATCAATCTAATCCCAGATCTTATGGTCCAAAACATTGTGTCCAAGTTTTGTCTTGATTGAATAATAATTGTAGATTCTAGAGTGTAAAAGAGGTTGAAAACGGCCGAAAATGGCAACTTTGTCAAATTCAAGGGCACATAACTCTTGACTTTCAGATCAGATCAGACTGAAAATCAAACTCATCTGAGAGCTTATAGTCCCCAACATTGTGTCCAAGTTTTGTCTTGATTGACCCTTTCCCACACATTGGCGCTTTGGATGCCCCACAAAATAAAGGCTTTGGAAAACATTGTGACAAGCAATTTCTTCATTACCCACAATGTTTTCTACCAAGAAAGACCAAAAAATGTTAAATTTTGTTCAATGGAACTTGTCGTCTGCAACACCTATGATTTTGGACTAGGCTAAAATTTTGTTATTTGGTAATGGAGTGTAAATCTATTTATATCCTCTATCAAACTAGATAACTCTACTTATACTGAAAAAAGTAGTGTCAGAGTTCCTTCCCTTAGATTAACTCTTTTTTGAATACAGCAAAAAAGTGGCAATTTTGCCCAATTAAAGGGCACATAACTCTCATCTTTCTGGTCAGATCAGACTGAAAATTGACCTCATCCAAGATCTTATGGTCTCCAACATTATGTCCAAGTTTTGTCTTGATTGATCAATAATTGTAGATGCTAGAGTGTAAACAAACTTAAAAACAGCATTTTTTGACATTCAAGGGCAGATAACTCCGCACTTTCTGGTCCGATCAGGCCCATAATCGAACTTGGCCGAGAACTTATGATCGTACTTGTTTTGGCCAAGTTTGATCAAGATTGAGTAACTTTTGTGGATGCTAGAGTGTAAACACCCCAAATGTTGACGGACGGACGGACGGACGGACGGACGGACGACGGACAAAAAGTGACCACAATAACTCACCTCGAGCACTTCGTGCTCAGGTGAGCTAAAAATGCTTGGGAAAACATTGAAACAAAAGAAGAAACTGCTGATAACCAGCAGTTTCTCCTTTTGTCTCAATATTTTCTGTGCCATTTTTTACAAAAATCTTATCTTTGATAACATCCATTTTGTCATTTGTGGCAGATTTTGAAGTGGATCACCCTAAAATTTTGTCGTTTGGGAAAGAATTAAAGACAAATCTACAATTTCTATGCTACAAGGCGGTTATTACAGGACAATAATGTATGAGATATAGAAAGAAAATGCAAACATCTCAGATTTGACAATCACTTCAATTCATATTACATGCATGCTTTTGTATTTACTTAATCATGAAAGCTGTTTCAAATAACAAAATGCATTCATTGCTTTGATCAAGTCTTTACATCCCATTCAGCCAAATGGAGGTTAATTTTAAAGTTTTATTCAAATCACAAGAAAGTATAAGTAAGATAAGTAAGTGGTGATGGCAACAACAAATCTGACCCTGACATATTACATACATTCATAAGTGTTTTTTTCACTGAAGTTTAAACATATTTATTTTACAATAATTGGAATGAAAGGTGTAAGCTTATTTCATTCCCTGTTTATTCTGCTTTCAGGAAATACAGCAAGACTTGTGCCAAATGTGTGTGTCAATGAGAAGCCCAGATCAGCCTTCACTTGGAACCTCTTGATTCTGAACACGGTGTATAATCACGTGACTCATAATATCCGATAATCTTCTATATCTTTTTTAATACTTGACCAATTTGAATTCGGTTTGAAGCAGAGAAGGTGAAAAAATGTCAGAAATAACATAGTCGCGGTAGATTCTTAAAAAATCAACTGATAAAAAAGTTATTGAAGATAAACCAAATTCTTGGTTTATCTTCAGTAACTTTTTTATCAGTTAATTTTTCAAAAAATCAACCACGTCCATCTAATGCGTGACGACTGTCCACAGTCTCTGCTTCAAACCGAATTCAATTCGGTCCAGTATTAACAAAATTATTGAAGATTCACTGAAAATATTGTATCACGTGATTATCCACCGTGCTGAAACTAACAGGAAATATTCTGAATCTGAAGAGACTGTCAAATTAGGTCATAATTGGAGATGCTTAAAGGCAGAATAACACTTAAAATCTTGCAAATTTTCCGAGAACTTCATACAAAAAAGTAAATATATATTATTAAAATATGGTCTTTAAATTGCATATATGCCAAATCTTAGCTTTCTACCTTGTGTATTGGCTTAGATGTCGACGGATTTAAAACCCCATGATTTGTTGTCCCAGGGATAATATTTACCATAATGGAACATATGGGGTTTTTAATCCGTCGACATCCTAGCCAATACACAAGATAGAAAGCTAAGATTTGGCATAGATGCAATTTAAAGGCCATATTTTCATAATACATATTTATTTTGTACGAAGTTCTCGGAAAATTTGCATGATTTTAAGTGCCATTCCCCCTTTAATTTATTCGAACAGAGCAACAGATTAGAGGGGGGAAATGCATTCGAAATTTGTTATCTCAAATGCAAACCCTATGTTGTGGGTACTCATTTGAATCGTCTTGACAAGACGATTCCAATGAGTACCCACAGCATGGGGTTTGATGAATAATTAAAGAAATATTCCATATCGAAAAGCCACCATCCCCTGTTATCTGTATCTCGCATTCAAACATGCAACAAAACAACATGTAGTAACCCCTTACCCCATCTGATAGAGGAAATAACTTCCCCTCCATTGTGAGCTTATAGTTTCTCTAGAACAGAAGACAGAACAAGTTGAGGAGTGAAGATATTACAAATCATCCAGATAATAATTTTTACTATAATTGCTTTAACCCTTTCCCAAAACAGCCCAAATTTGGATACATCTAATTTGAAAGCTGCTGCAGATGACAAAGTGGACGCCAAAAAAAGGAAAGGATTTATGTACAATGTAGCTTATGAAATATTGAGGCAAAGCGAGAAAATGCTAATTATCAGTGTTTCTTCTTTGCCTCATTGTCTTGCCAAACCTTTTCTATTAAAGCTGATTAACCCCTCCCTCAATACAACCTAGGGCCAGTTTAATCAAATCATATCTTTCTCTTACAAAATGTCCCACAAAACATTTATGATAAAAAACATAAATTATTTACTTTATCTTGAGAAATTGGTGATATGCGGTTCTTGTCCTAAACATATCTAGGCAAAATACCACATAAATGCTTTGATGAAACTAACCCCTGTTTTCAATGTCCCTGACAAAGACTGGGAAAGCGTTGAAGCAAAATAAGAAAACCAGCATTTTTCCTCATTTATTTTCTGTACCATATTGTACGCCAATCCTATCTTTATCCCAACAGCTCTCAAAATGGACCACCCTAAAATAGTGCAGTTTTGGAAAGGTTAGATCTAAAACATTTCCCTTACACCTGGTTTTGGAATCTATGCCAATGAAAGGTTTAGAAAAATCTCCAGAAGAGAAAATTTGATGAAAACCAGCCGATATTTGATTGCCCAAAAGGCTAAAGCTTACAAAGTTTCTATCCTTAATTCTTTCCCAAACAACAAAAATTTAGGGTGATCTACCTCAAAAACTGCCACAAATAACAAAATGGATGTTATCAAAGATAGCATTTGTGTAAAATATGGCATAGAAAATATTGAGACAAAATGAGAAACTGCTGGTTATCAGCAGTTTCTTCTTTTGTTTCAATGTTTTCTCAAGCCTATTTCACCAGGGACGTCAAAACCAGTTCTTGTTTGGGAAAGGGTTAATGACAATCCTTTCATTGTCTGCAATCAGCAACTCCTTTCAATTTGAAGCAACATTAAATTTTGCTTGTGAAAAGCTAAGAATGGTTAAAATCCAGTGCTTATGTTAATTCCATCATTCTATTGTACAACAACTTGTATGTAACAACCACAAAAGCCTAGTTCTATACACAAAGGGAGTTTGATTTTGTTGTACATTTCATATTAGTAAGAAAGTTTTCAAATTCAAAGTTTTTTCAGATAATTAGAATAGTATATATTGTATAATTGATCAAACGCCGGCTGTCAATCAAAACCATTGACAAGCCAATGGACGATTAGAAAAATGCCACACACCCATTGTTTGTCTTAAATTCTTCATTGCACGTGATATTGTATCGATATATCGACTGATTATCAAAACAATCGAAATGCCAATGCCCCCATTGTTTGTCTTAGATTCTACGTTGGGCGGAGCGATCTATCGATTGGCGTTTGGTCAATTTTATTCAGGAAATTCAAGCTAAGACAGAAAGAAACAAGCAAATTCGTTGAATTGATATCCCCCGCCGAATATATTTTCATTGTCAATAAAGTAGCGCGGAAACGAATATAACTCTGTATGTATATGGCTTCAACAGAACGAATATCACTCTGTATGTATATGGCTTCAACAGAACGAATATCACTCTGTATGTATATGGCTAAAACAGTCAGGGGCAGTAACTCTAAATTCGACGGTCGAACCGGGTAACCCCGACGATATGCGCATGTCCTCATTGTAGTAAAGCTGTGTGCCAAGTTTCATTGAAATCCGGTGTATAATTTTCAAGAAATAGCGCGGAATCGAATATCACTGTATGTATATGGCTTAAACAGTCAGGGGCAGTAACTCTAAATTCGGCGGTCGAACCGGGTAACCCCGACGATATGCGTATCCCCTCATTGTAGTAAAGCTGTGTGCCAAGTTTCATTGAAATCCAGTCTATACTTTTCAAGAAATAGCGCGGAAACGAATATCACTCTGTATGTATATGGCTAAAACAGTCAGGGGCAGTAACTCTAAATTCGGCGGTCGAACCGGGTAATCCCGATGATATGCGCATGTCCACTTTGTAGTGAAGCTGTGAGCCAAGTTTCATTGAAATCCGATCTATAGTTTTCAAGAAATAGCGCGGAAACGAATATCACTCTTTATGTATATGGCTTAAACAGTCAGGGGCAGTAACTCTAAATTCGGCGGTTGAACCGGGTAACCCCGACGATATGCGCATGTCCACTTTGTAGTGAAGCTGTGTGCCAAGTTTCATCGAAATCCAGTCTACAGTTTTCAAGAAATAGCGCGGAAACGAATATCACTCTGTATGTATATGGCTTAAACAGTCAGGGGCAGTAACTCTAAATTCGACTGTCGAACCGGGTAACCCCGACGATATGCGCATGTCCGCATTGTAGTAAAGCTGTGTGCCAAGTTTCATTGAAATCCGGTTTATAGTTTTCAAGAAATAGCGCGGAAACGAATATCACTCTTTATGTATATGGCTAAAACAGTCAGGGGCAATAACTCTAAATTCGGCGGTTGAACCGAGTAACCCCGACGATATGCGCATGTCCACTTTGTAGTGAAGCTGTGTGCCAAGTTTCATCGAAATCCGGTCTATAGTTTCCAAGAAATAGCGCGGAAACGAATATCACTGTATGTATATGGCTAAAACAGTCAAGGGCAGTAACTCTAAATTCGGCGGACGAACCGGGTAACCCAGACGATATGCTCATGTCCACTTTGTAGTGAAGCTGTGTGCCAAGTTTCATCGAAATCCAGTCTACAGTTTTCAAGAAATAGCGCGGAAACGAATATCACTCTGTATGTATATGGCTAAAACAGTCAGGGGCAGTAACTCTAAATTCGGCGGTCGAACCGAGTAACCCCGACGATATGCGCATGTCCACTTTGTAGTGAAGCTGTGTGCCAAGTTTCATCGAAATCCGGTCTATAGTTTCCAAGAAATAGCGCGGAAACGAATATCACTGTATGTATATGGCTAAAACACTCAAGGGCAGTAACTCTAAATTCGGCGGTCGAACCGGGTAACCCCGACGATATGCGCATGTCCACTTTGTAGTGAAGCTGTGTGCCAAGTTTCATCGAAATCCAGTCTACAGTTTTCAAGAAATAGCGCGGAAACGAATATCACTCTGTATGTATATGGCTTAAACAATCAGGGGCAGTAACTCTGAATTCAATGGTCGAACCAGGTAACCCCGACGATATGCGCATGTCCTCTTTGTAGTGAAGCTGTGTGCCAAGTTTCATCGAAATCCGGTCTATAGTTTCCAAGAAATAGCGCGGAAACGAATGTCGGACGGACGGACGGACGGACGGACGGACGGAAGGACGGACGGACATGGCAAAAACAATATCCCCCCCGAAAAATTTTTTCGGCGGGGGATAACAAGAGATGTTTGTAAAACATATATGCCCCCTCAAGGGCCTACATTTGATGTAGGTCAAAGTCCAAGGTCAAGTTAACAAGGTCCAAGGTCATGGTCAAATATGAAAGGTCTTGGTAGGAGATGTCTATGTGTGTAATATCAAAGCTGTATATGTAAAAGTAAAATGAAACATAGGCCAGGTTGAAGTTTTTAAAAGTAGGCCAAATGCCAAGGTCAAGGTCATGGTCAAATGTGAAAGGTCTTGGTTGGAGGTGTCCATGTGTGAAATATCAAGGCTGTAGGTGTAAAAGGACATGATATATATGCCTGGTTTCAGTCTTTTTAAAAGTAGGTCAATCTCCAAAGTCAAGGTTGTAATATTCAAGGTCATGGTCAAATGTGAAAAGTCTTGGTAGGAGGTGTCTATGTGACAAATATCAAGGCTGTAGGTGTAATAGGACATAAGATAAAGGCAAGGTTGAAGATTTCTAAAAGTATGTAAAAATCAAAGGTCAAGGTCACAGAGGCCAAGGTCATGGTCAAATGTGAAAGGTCTTGGTAGGAGGTGTCCAAGTGTAAAATATTGAGACTGTATAGGTTACAGGACATGAGATATAGGCCTAGTTTAAGTTTTTTAAAAGTAGGTCAAACTCCAAGGTCAAGGTCCAAGGTCATGGTCAAAAGTGAAATATCTTGGTTGGAAGTGACCATGTGTGAAATATCAAGGCTGTATATGTAAAATGACATGAAATATAGACCAGGTTAATGTATAATTAAAGTAGGTCAAACACCGAGGTCAAGGTCACAAGGTCCAAGGTCATGGTCAAATGTGAAAGGTCATGGTCGTAGGTGTCCATGTGCCAAATATCAAGGCTGTATGTGTAAAAGGACATGATATATCGGCCAAGTTAAAGTTTTTTAAAAGTAGGTCAAACTCCAAGGTCAAGGTCACAAAGTTAAAGGTCATGGTCAATTATGAAAGGTCTTGGTAAGATGTGTCCATGTGTGCAATATCAAGGCTGTATTTGTAAAAGGTCATGAGATATATGCCGGGTTTAATTTTTTTAAAGTAGGTCAAAGTCCAAGGTCAACAAAGGGCAATAACTCAGAAAAGTTGATCAGCAGAGTTACGGTTCTTTTGCACTGCACCTCTCCATAATGAGATCTATCCACCTGTAAAGTTTCATGATTCTACCTTACATACATTTTGAGTTATGCTCCGGACAATAATCAAGTTTGAAAATCAACAAAGGGCAATAACTACAAAAATATGATCGGCAGAGTTACGTTTCTTGTGCACTGCACCTTTCCATAATAAGATCTATTCACCTGTAAAGTTTCATGATTCTACCTAACATAGTTTTTGAGTTATGCTCCGGACAAGAATCAAGTTTGAAAATCAACAAAGGGCAATAACTCAAAAAATTTGATCAGCAGAGTTACATTTCTTGTGCACTGCACCTCTCCATAATAAGATCTATCCACCTGTAAAGTTTCATGATTGTACCTTACATACTTTTTGAGTTATGCTCCGGACAAGAATCAAATTATTAAATCATCAAAGGGCAATAACTCAAAAAAATTGATCGGCAGAGTTACAGTTCTTTTGCACTGCACCTCTCCATAATGAGATCTATCCACCTGTAAAGTTTCATGATTCTACCTTACATACTTTTTAAGTTATGCTCCATACAATAATCAAGTTTGAAAATCAACAAAGGGCAATAACTCCAAAAATATGATCCGCAGAGTTACGTTTCTTGTGCATTGCACCTCTCCATAATAAGTTCTATTCACCTGTAAAGTTTCATGATTCTACCTAACATAATTTTTGAGTTATGCTCCGGACAAGAATCAAGTTTGAAAATCAACAAAGGGCAATAACTCAAAACATTTGATTAGCAGAGTTACGGTTCTTGTGCACTGCACCTCTCCATAATGAAATCTATCCACCTGTAAAGTTTCATGATTGTACCTTACATACTTTTTGAGTTATGCTCCGGACAAGAATCGAGTTACAAAATCAACAAAGGGCAATAACTCAAAAAAATTGATCGGCAGAGTTACGGTTCTTGTGCACTGCACCTCTCCATAACAAGATCTATCCACCTATGAAGTTTCATGATTCTACCTTAAATACTTTTCGAGTTATGCTCCGGACAAGGTTTGGTCTACGGACAGACCGACCGACATACGGACCGACCGACCGACCGACCGACACTTGCAAAACAATATACCCCCATTTTCTTCGAAAGGGGGCATAATTATTGAAAGGGAGAAAACGCTGGTCATTTACTTTTTCTTTCTTCCAAAATGTGTGATTATCACAAATTCTAGACAGTTTGGTGATCTGTCAGCGTCACAGACCTACAAATAAGAGGGGCCGTTGGCTTTTAAAAATGAAATACTTCGCTAAAAGTAATTCAAACCCTATGCTGAGAGTACTCATTGAGATGATTCGAATGAGAACCCACAACATAAGGTTTGGATTTGAAATAATAGACTAAGAATGCCTTCACCCCCTCTTATCTGTTGCTCTGTGTCAGTGTCAGTGATATTGTGTATTATCACGGTGGACAATCACATGATACAATCTTTTCTGAAAATCTTCAATAATTTTGTAAATACCGGACCGATTTGAATTCGGTTTGAAGCAGAGAATGTGGACAGATGTCACGCATTAGATGGATGTGGTTGATTTTTGAAAAATCAACTGATAAAATGGTCATTGAAGATAAACCAAAATTTTGGTTTATCTTCAATATCTTTTTTATCAGTTGATTTTTCAAAAATCCAACACGTCCAGCTTATTCCTGGCATTTTCCCACCTTCTCTGCTTCAAACCGAATTCAAATTGGTCATGTATTAAAAAAGATATTGAAGATTATCGGAAGTTCTGAGTCACATGATTATACACCATGATTATGTCACAAGCCTTAACTTACAATTTCTGGGAACTTGTATTTCATGTAAGGACTGTAGATCGACGACTCATCCTTTAGTTCCAGACCAATTATCATGGCGTGCTCGAACAGCTGTGGGTACCTTGTGTCCTTCAACCTGCCAGATTCCTTGATACTTTTTGACTGTAAGTGAATAAAATGTTTGATATTGTTTCATCAATATAGATCTAACCCAATCCACAAAATGACACCTTTTGATGCCCATCAAGATAAAGGCATAGCATAGGAAAAATTGTGAAAAATGAAGAAATATCTTAAGACAAGCATTTTTTTCATTTCTCACTATGTTTTCTACACAGAAAGACCAAAGTATGTAAAATTTCAGTCACTTGAAGTTATCTTTTGCAACATCATTGAATTTTTCAAGTCCTACAGTTTTGCTGTTTGGTAATGGGTTAATATTAGGGATGGCAACGGTTAGCAGAATTACTAACCGGTTAATCGTTCGTTTTTCCGACCGGTTAACCGGTTAACCGCCGATCTTAGATAATAATACATAGCCCGATGAAACTAACAGGGGACGATATTCAGATGATCGTCGTTTGATCGTAATATTCACTAAATGCAGCTAAGGATCGTACTTGACTCATTTTAATGTTTATGTTTATAGCCTAATAAGTGTTGTGTGTCACAAATTACAAAAAAAAAACTTACTGGAAACGACACCTCGCTTCCAATCTCACGTGATTGGTTCGATTCGTTCTATTAATTATTCTGAAATGCATAGTAAAAAACAAACAGGCCTACAACATGTTATTATTTATTACCGGCAATTAGCTTCTCACGATAATCTGCCACTTGAAGTGATTGTATAAATCTGTCAAACTGTGACCAGCAACATACACCACCGTCCGATATGTAAATATGTATGCAATGTGTTTTGAAACATCTTTATGATAACGCTTTACTCCCGTTTTGACAAAATTCCAGTTTTCTGAAAATGATGATCGAGTAATCGGTTACCGATTTTCTAAAAGATCGATTAACCGGTTACCCGGTTAACCATTGCCATCCCTAGTTAATATATCATTTATAATGATAAGTGGCAATCTCTTACAACACAATATCAATGCCAATATTTCAATAAAGATGAAAATCAATATCACTTTTTCATACATGTATGGCACAAAATGACACTGTTCCAATTCAAAACTGTCGCAGATGTCACTAGACAGCTCTGATGGGCTGGAAGCGCTCCACAGGCCAGGATTGTTTGTCTTGTTGAATGCAATTTCAAAAGTTCAGGCTGCGCAAACAAGCAAATGCATTACTGCTTTTACAACAATGATTTCAAGGAGTCTCGATTTAGAGGGACTGATGCTAGATAAATCAGGCATTAAAAGTACATAGATCATAAAAGATGTTATCACAGTCATTCACATTTGTCTCGATTGGTGAATATGAAGCGAACACAACTGTTTTATTCTGAACTTTAGCACTACCATTTAGATTCTAAGCCTTACAATTATCAGTGATAAGTATTGCTGATAACGGAGTGTATCTTTTGCCAAGTAATGTAAGTAATCTTCTTCTTCAGACGTTCCTTTGAACGTATATATTTTAAGCAAGTTTCTTCAACTTATTTTAATCCCTCTCGATTGAGCTTCCTGGAAATACACCAGTACTAGCGCCAAATGTGTGAGCCAATGAGAAACCTTGAACAACCCCGCTACCGGGGATCGAACTCAGAACCTCTTAGTCACAAGGCCGACGCTCTACCCCTCGAATACGGACACTGCCATGAATGAACATAAACAACAATTTCTTACTTACAGTTTTAATTCTAACACTCCTAGAATATTCCACTCTCTTTCTGATTTCTTTTTCATCTACTTTGCTATCTGTATCTGCAACACAAAACATCATCACCTATATATCATCATCCATATTTCAATATTTCTTTTTTAACCCTTTCCCAAACAAGACCTGGTTTTGACGTCCCTAATAGACAAGAGCCGTCAGAGACGGACAATGCTCCCCGAATAAGGCATTGTCACAATAAATGTATGCCATGCAGAGCTAACATAAAGCTAGCAAATGTTAAGCCCCCTTTTTGCATGACATAATTCTTATAACCAAATTTCACATAGTTTATTGTCAAGGGCATCTGATTTACTACTCAAATATGAAATTTCATCAAATTCTGACCATTAGACTAGGTGAAATTAGAGAAAAACTATATTTTACCTTAAGTCCCCTTTTCCCATGACGAGGCCTCAAATCCAAAAACCGGGAAAAGGACATCAGCATTATGTCATAGGGAGTTCACATGGTAAGTTTAATTTGATTTGGCCCAAGGGTTATGGAGAAATCACTTCGGACGGACGGACGGACGGAATGACGGACGGACAGGACGGACGGACGGACGGACAGACAAAGCGGCGACTATATGCTCTCCCTTCGGGGAGCATAAAAAAGGCTTTGGAAAATATTGAAACAAAAGAAGAAACTGCTGATAACCAGCAGTTTCTCCTTTTGCCTCAATATTTTCTTGGCTATAACATAAACATTTTGGCCTCATGTGATTATTTACTTTGTCGTCTGCAACAGCTTTCAAATTGGACCGCCTTAATTTTTTGTCGTTTGGGAAAGGGTTAAATAACTGATAAATGTGACCAGTCATGCTAAAGGGGACCTTATCCAAACTCAAAAAATCCAAATTTTGACAAACTTATCAGACTCAGCATAGGTCAACCAGATACTGTATGCAAAAAATGAACATATAGTAAGACAGGGAAAACATTCCGGATTTAGAAAATTACATAAAAGTGAAAAGTCTCGACCCTAGTCTGGCTGCACGGACTAGGGTCGATATTTTTTACACTTCATATAAGGTCCCTTTTAGCATGATGGGTCAAAAATAGATACTTTTGTAAATATCATTCTATTTTTTTTTTTAACAAAACAACTTTCAAATCTATAAACCTTTAGGTATTCCATCCCTAATGAGATTCACCCTGCATTTGAATTTTGGAAAATTCTGACAGAGTTCTACCTCATGATGTGTAGGTATAGACCAAATACTTAATAAATGTTTGTGTCCCAAGAAAAATTCAAAAGTCGCATAAATCTGTATTTAAAGAGTTGAGTTAACCATTTCCCAAACTTTCCATGTCTGTGCTTTCAAAAGCACTGAAAGAGAAAATGTAAACGCTAAATACCAGAATTAACCCATTACGGCATAGTGACGCCTTTTGACTCCCTCACTGGAAAAGGCTGGGGATTCAATTTCTTCATTTTCCACAATTTCCCAGAATTTTTATCATTTATATTCTCTTCTGTTCAATTTTGAATGTTGACAACCTTAAAATATTTAACCTAATACCACACATTGACTCTTTTTACTCCCTAAAAGATAAAGGCTTTGGAAAACATTGTGGAAAATGGAGAAATTGCTTTTGACAAGCAATTTCTTCATTTCCCACAATGTTCTACAAGCCGTTTCTTCTTCTAAGGCGTCAAAAAAGTAAATTTGTGTTAACCCTTTTCCAAACAAGACCTGGTTTTGACATCCATAATAGAAAAGGCTTGGGAAAACATTGAAAATCAGCAGTTTCTCCTTTTGTCTCAATATTTTCTATGCCATATTTTACACAAAATCTATCTTTGATAACTTCCATTTTGTCATTTGTGGCAGTTTTTGAAGTGGATCGCCCTAAAATTTTGTTGTTTGGGAAAGGGTTAATGGGTTAATCAGCTGCTTGAGGGAGGGAAATTATTCCTACCAGTTGCAGAATCAGAAGACTGTGTATCCGTGTCGGTATTGTCAAAACTTCTAGTCCTCTGTGATCCTTTCAACACCTCAAATGCTTGATCTACTTTCTGTTTGATCTGCCGATGAAACATATGATTCTATATTGAATATGTAGCCCAAAACTACTGTATGAATGTTATTGTGTAATGTTTTTGCTGATGTACCCCAAAAAGGGGTTTCAGCCAATAAAGGATTTTGAATTGAATTGAATTGTTAGTCCATTATAATGTCACATGCATTTAAAACAGTTTTGTGCTAAGGCTAAGCCCTTGATATACATTTCATAGCATTGAAGTTTTTACATTGTACAGTTAAGAACATCATGAAATTGACTTTAATCCTAGATTCATTGCAATCAAAATAACTCCACTCCCATGTTCATTCATTATGCTCATTTCAATTTTTCAAAACACTCAAAGCATTCTTAACATTGAAACAAAAAACAATCCAAACATTCACCTGCGTAATTGGTTGTTAACCCATTGCCAAACGGCAAAAGTTTGGATTATTCCAAATTCAAAGATGTTGCAGACGACAATTAAAATTGAATGAACTTTTACATTTTTTTGGCCATTTTGTGTAGAAAATATTGTGGGAAATGAAGAAATTGCTTGTCACAAGCAATTTCTTCATTTTCCACAATGTTTTCCAAAGCCATCATTATCTAGGGAGTCAAAAAGAGTCACTGTGTGGTAATGGGTTAACATAGAATATTGAAAAAAATCTTGATTGGCTAAAAAATTATTTATTCATTTTCATTTTTATCATTATTATTATTATTATTATTTTTATTATTATTATTATTATTATTATTATTATTATTATTATTATTATTATTATTATTATTATTATTTATTATTATTATTATTATTATTATTATTATTATTATTATTATTATTATTATTATTATTATAATTACTATTATTTTCTTACTGCATCTAGTTTCCACCTATGACTGCTGCGTCCACTACCCCCTCTCTCCACTGTTACAGTTTTATCATCAGAAAATAAGTTCTTGAACTTTTTAAACTTGGATTTCACTCTGTCACCAATTGCCTTTGAATTCTGAAGAAAAAAATACAATAGATTACTGAAGAAAGTACTCAGCATATGCTAATCATTTATATCTTTTCAAACAATGACCAGAATCCTTTTGAACCATTTCTTAGACAAGACCTACCTGCCTTTGCTATTTCTAGAAGAAAATGTTTGGAAAGATGTTGGGGCAAAAGAAGAAAATGCTGATGATCAGCAATTTATCCTTTTCATCAATATTTTATCACTGTATCATAAACAATCTTCATTAACATCCATTTCGTAATCTGCAGTAAATTTTTAATTGGAATAGTGTATATTTTGTCTTTGGGGAAATATCAGCCCTTTCCAAAACGACAAATATTTAGAGTGTTCCAGTGTAAAAGCAGATGCAAGCGACAAAATGGATCTCGATATAGAGAGAATATATCTACAACATAGGACAGAAAATGTTGAGGAAAATGGAGAAAATGCTGTTTATCAGCATTTTCTTTTTTTGCATCAATGTCTTTGATTTGATATGACACTTGCCAAACAGTTCTTCTTGAAGTATTTTTCTACAATTTGAAATTAAGAGCTGTTGAGTTTAAGCATACCTTGAAACGGGACCTTGACCTTTGAAAAAATCCTGCAAAATGACTTTAACCCTTTCCCAAACAAGACCTGGTTTTGACGTACCTATTAAAAAAGGTTTGAGAAAACATTGAGACAAAATATTTATTTTTCTTCTTTAAAAACAACCATTTTTGTCATCTGCAGCAGCTTTAAAATTGGAATACCCAAAAATTTGTCGTTTGGAAAAGGGTTAAAACACTTCTAATTCAGTCTTGCAGAGCTACAAATAAGAGGGAGTGATAGCTTTTCAAAAAATGAGTTTTTTACTAAATATTCATCAAACCCTATGATGTGGGTACTCATTTGAATTGTCTCATTGAGACAATTCAAATGACTAACGTAAAGTGCCCTATAGTCGTCATGTTTGGCTATTCAAACTGTAATGGCGCCTAAAATCGTCAGTCTACTGGTTCCCTGCTTTTACCATATCAAAGCTGGACCATTTTTCTACGATTCCGTATGTACATTGTAACTCTATATGCTAAAATATGCAAGATATTGAAGGAAAAAGAGGGCTGGGGTCCAGCTGACGACATTTGGACATCGTGGACCTAAAGTTGTCAAGTGATAGGTCCTTAAGTCGTCACCCTTTAGAAAACAATAACAATAGCGTTAAATGATATCTAAAATGATTTTAAAACATAATTTTATGTATCTTTATTCAATACCTAAGTCGCCCAACCTTAATTACTAGCCCTGGGTAGCATAGATCTACTGAATCCGATCTCTCAAAGTAGACACCCCTTCGATATTTGTACCGCAATTTTTCCCAATTGACATCTTTTTTCTTCTATGGGTGATATTGTAACTCTTTCATGACCACTTTTGTAAGCATTGAAATAAAAGAAGAATATACAGACAATCTGCATTTTCTTTTTTTTCCATCATTACTCTCCATGGTATTATAGAAACATTTCTAAATACTGATTACAACCATTTTTAAATCAGCGTCTGCTTTCAAAATTTCATTTTCAGATTGAAAAAATGCTGTATGCCCTATACTCGTCATGTGGACTTAAAGTTGTCATCGACTTATAATCTGGTTTTGGGGGCAGAAATTGATATATCAAGCTACAAAGGGGGTTTAAATATGTATTGAAATATATCTTTTGTAAGCTAGAGTTATCCCTTTGGTTATCTGTGTAGTAAAATGTGTACAACATGCATTCGCGTCAGAGCCTGTGTTTACGTCCATTGTCTTCGCGTGGTCTGTGTCCTGGTGCAAAATACACAGGTCCGAATCGCTGTACATATACACGTTCACTATCAAAAAGGGTTAATAAACAAAGTCTACGGACGAAACAAGAGATATTTTCCTTTCAAATGATGTTTCTTTTTAATCTTTAAAATGACAGAAACGTGAGAAAAAGACATTACAAAAACAGTGACAACAATAGGACACTGACGACTATGGGGCACTTTACGTTACCCATTACATAGGATTTGGAACTGAAATAACAAAGTTAAAATGTCTTCATCACCACTAACCTGTTGCTCTGGTCTTGATAAAAATAATTTATTGGTACCTCAGACTTAATCCGAGATTTCTCTGATGAAATTCCCTCTTTGATATGTTGATGTCACTCATTTACATCAGAGCGCACTACCACTCAAAATTAACGGAAAGTAGGTCATTATAATCAATGGCTGTTCAGCCCTGCGTTCAGTAAGACAAAACGTTAGAAGTTTCCAGTTTTTTTACTAAACAGTCTTACTGAATGCTCTGCTAACGTTAGCTGAATAAACATGGCCGCCACCATAGTCTGGGTTCCCTCCTTCTTTTCGCAGTATAGAAAGTAGGGAACCAGACTAGCTGCCATTTTTGTTAGCTTTGGCACACCACCTTCAAATCTGTGAGCCAAATGGTGCGAACGGTAGGAGTAAACAGGTCGTTCAGTAGAAAACTGTTACGTAACGGTAGCTCAATGAGCTAACGAATTGTCTTACTGGATGCAGGGCTGGTGAGGGTTGTTGAAAACATTGCCTATAAACCTTTTAGAAATACTTTTTGGTCTTAAATTTTTCACCAGACATGACAATAAATGGTTCATTGATCAGTATCATAAGGCGTTTTAAGGATATCGTTTAAGATCGGACGGTGAACAAAGCGCCACAACTTGTGTCGAACTTTCCGTTGTTTTTGAATGGTAGTGTGCTCTGATGTAAATGAGCGACATCAACATATCAAAGAGCGAATTTCATTAGAGAAAACTTGGATTACCTCAGACTCTGTTGTGGTTGAAGATTTGGATTTCTTGACCAATCTGTGAGGGACAGCATAACCCGAGTCATCCACGTAAATATCGAACCCACCAGACTTGCTGAGTCCGAGTTTATCTGGCTCCATATACACTACATTACCTGTAAACATAGTGAGAAAAGGAATTGTATATATGCTATTTCGAAATGTGTAAAACTTTCTGGTAAGAAAGAAACAATAGTTCTAATAGCATAGCTTGAATCATAGGGGTCCTTTAATCCTTTCCCCAATAGGAAACTCTTAGATGGATCCCATTTGAAAACTAATTTTAACAACAAAATGGTTGTTGATAAAGAAGACATTTGTGTAAAAATTGGCATTGGAAATATTGAGGCAAAAGGAGAAACTGCTGAATATCAGGAGTTTCTTCTTTTGTCTCAATGTTTTCCCAAGCATCGTCTGATAGGGATGTCAAAAGCATATCTTGTTTGGGAGAGGGTTTAACCTTGTCATGCTGAATAAACCCTTTCCCAAACAACAAAATTTTAAAATGGTCCGATTTGAAAACTGCTGCAGACGACAAAGCAGGTATTACTAGAGACAGGAATTGAGTTCAAAATAGCTCAAAAAATATTGAGGCAAAAGGAGAAACTGCTGGTTATCAGCACTTTCTTCTTTTGTCTCAATGTTTTCCCATGCCTTTTCTATAAGGGACATCAAAACCAGGTCTTGTTTGGGAAAGGGTTAAAATTGAAGTGATGTAAGCAGTGGATGGGACTAACTGCGAGTCAGTATTTATTGTATGTATTCAAAATATGATTTTAAAATTCTTCTGGTTTAGAAAGGAAAACTAGGTGGTATAGACTAAGGTCAGGCTGCACAGGAATGGATCCCCTAGGCTTGAATCTTGCAACAAAAAAATCAAACCGTATAGACTTGAGTGTAAAGACCAAATCTATGAAGCTCATAATTCTCCACATTTCCTGAAAACAAGAGTGAGAGAAGGTGGAAAGGGCTATTTGTAATTAAGTCTTTCTTACATAAAATGTACAATACTTCCTGGTTTTGATGTCAATAACACAGAATGACCTTTATAAAATAATATCCACAATGATGGCGGTCAGTCAAAGACTAATCACTGCATAATTTGCTAAAATTTTCCATTAATTCATGTGTGACCTTTAACTCCATCCAAAAATGGCTAATATTTGGGCCTCTGCAAATTCAAAGGTGTTGCAGATGACAAAAATTAACCTGACCATAAGCATAAAATCCTTCCTTCTTGCACATAGATCAATAACATTGACCAAGTTTCAAAACGATCCAGCCAGAAACTTAGGAAGAGTTGCGCTCACAAGAAAAGTGGATATAGGTATATGTATAGACAAATGGACAGACGGAAAAGATGACGCCAATATACGACCGCCTCCGGCGGCATACAAAAATTACTAGACAACTCAGAATTTTGTACAAAACAACATTGAAAGTATTGAGACAAAAGGAGAAAATGCTTGTTGTCAGCATTTTGATCTTTTTTCTCACAGAGTTTTTTTTTTAAATCTTTACAATCAGGAGAGTCAACATACCGTACATCACTGCTCGAGGAAGTGTTAAATTCTGTTTGGTAAACATCCACAATTTATCTTTTTCCTCCAATATTGTCCATGTCAATAAAACATCCACATTGCATAAAAAAATGTGCTGTTCCACTCAGAAATGACCAATTTTGGATGTGCTAGGGTCGTAATGTGGACGCAGAATTATGTAAATTGTGACCAGGCCTTGGCTGGCGTAATATTTCGCCATTTGCGAAAGAATTCAGTAATTTAGGGGAAATCAAAGTAAAGATGCTTTTCGGTGGATTATTGGGAAATAATTGTAGATTGTCATTTGATAAACTCACCGCCTATGATATCCAGTGATATTATCAAAAACTTGTGCCCCGCTTTCGTTCATTTTACCCTATCTGACGTTATCTAAGCCGGGCCAAATAAGTGATGTCATCGTAAGCGTTGCATAGCAGTCACATGCAAAATGACATGCTTTAAGAAAATCTGTCATAAATTATTTGCATTTTATCTATTTTTTGCATTTAAGAAATATATAATAATCGTTTGTTTTTCGAGTAAGATCGATTTATATTTCATTTCGTGAACAACGAAAGCTACATTTTCACTCGTGTTCACTCAATGAAATATAAATCGATCTTACACTGAAACAAACGATTATCCTCTTTATCTCTTGTGAAGCATTCCAAAAAAAGATGCTTACCCATAATTATCAAATAATCCAGTTTTTTCACAAGAAAATATTACTCAAAACCCTATATATCTAATAGAATTTTTAAAACAATAGAAGTTTCAAACTTCAACAATACATGTTTAACCCTTTCCCAAACAAGACAGAGTTTTGACACACCTAATAGAAAAGAATTGAGTAAATATTGATGCGAAAGAAGAAAATGCTGAATCCTTTTGTCTCAATAGATCTAGTTTCTATGCTATATTGTACAACTACATAAATCTTTATCAACACTGACTGTGTCATCAGGGGCAGTTTTCAAATTGGAACAGTCCAATTTTTTGCCAATTGGGGAAAGAGTTCCGTCTATTTATAGCAACAAGTTCTGCCTATCATATGTAAATATGCCAGCACATTCATATCATATTTCCTCTACAGTCTGACTACGCCTCTCATGCTCTTTAATGCTGAGATGTAAAATTACACAGATAATATTTCTAACCCATACGAAGCATTGATGGAAAAGAAGATGATTGTGCAAAACAGATATGCAATGATTAATTTACTCAATACTGTACATATGTACTTATCCTTATCTTAAACAATGTTTTGGAACCAGGTCAGACTAATTTGAAAGGATTTTCAGACAAAAAAAGTTATGTTTAAAACAGTAAGATAATGTTGAGTTTGAGTTTATCGGGAGTTTTACGCCGTTTTCAACTGCCAGGGTCATATCGCGGCGGCTAGAGCACCTACCCATGGATTCCTGTTGTTTCTCAAACCAGTACTACCACAACACCCTTACCAAGCCTCCAGCTGCTCGCCAACTTAGGTTAACGATTTCATACCCATAGGTGGGTGACAATTTTGTCAGAAAGGGTATTTGCAGCGGCCGGGTAACGAAACCTGGGACCTCACCAATGAGAGGCAGATGCGCTACCAACTGTGCTAAGGCCACGGCCTAGATCTATAATGTTGAAAATCTCCATACTTGATAGCATCGAAAGCCTTGAAGGAAAAAGAGAAACTATTGATAATCAGTATTTTTCTTCCTTTCTTCTAAGATTCACATTGATTTAAGTGGAGGACTTTGTCAAAAGGAGTGACTGTTGGATAAAATCTTAGCCCTTTCCCAAACAACACCGGGTTTTCACGCTCTATTAGAAATTGCTTGGGAAAACATTGAGACAAAAGAAGAAACTGCTGATGACCAGCAGTTTTTCCTTTTGTCTCAATATTTTCTGTGCTATATTCTACACAAATTCCTTCTTTATCTATCTCCATTTTTGCCAAAAGCAACTTTCCAATCAGAGCACACAAATTATTTTGCTGTTTGGGAAAGGGTTAAACTGCTCCAGTTTGAAAGCGGCTGCAGACGACAAAATGGATGTTAACGTAAATAGAATTTGTGTACAATAAGAAACTATGCAGAAACTATTGAGACAAAAGGAGAAAATACTGATTACCCACAATTTCTTCTTTAACATCAATATCTTCTCTAGGTTTTTATTTTTTTACTGTGGACATCAAAACAAAGTCTTGTATGTAAAAGGGTTAAACATGACAGTGCACTTACTTGTACATTTTGCCTAAAATATATAATTCCTAATGCTTTATCATTGTGAATAGAAAGCTACCCAAATCATTTCCAAATTAATTACTAAAGTTCTCCCTGTCAATATTTAATTTCATCAGCATCCCTACTGCTTTATCATTTTGGCAAGCTGCACAAGGATGTTAAATTACAAGAAAATACTTCCTTTAAATGTTGACCTTTAACTTTTATTGCATTCAACACATTTACCGGTATGTTTCATTTAGAACCATCTCTGATATCTTCCATGTATTTTCATTGTTAGAAATTAGTGGTAGCAAGTAGCAAAACCTATGGAAACATTTATTTAGCAAAAGCAAAAAGTTGCTACTTGCATGATTTCCAGATTCAATTAATTGATTAAAGGGATGCATGCTAGTGTGTCAAACATACAAACAAAATTAATGTCATATCAATTGTCAACATGAATATAAAGGCCATTTTTTTTTTCAAGCAAAGATTTGCATCGTGTTTGTTTTAAAATAAAGAGTCCTTCTGATTCAAATCTGTAGCTTTTTCTACCTACCACCTGTTTCCATTTCTATCAAAAATTATGGGAAACGGGCCCAATAGAACGAGGAAATTTAGTTATCAGCCCTAAAATTCCTTTAGAACTACAAACTAATTAACCCAATACCACACAGTGACATCTTTTGAATCCCCAGAAGATAAAGGCTTTGGAAAACATTGAAGAAAATTATGAAGAAATTGCTTGTGACAAGCAATTTCTTCATTTCCCACAGTGTTTTCTCCACAGAAAGACCACACAAAGTAAAATTTCATTCACTTGAAATTGTCATCTAGTACATGTAAATGGTTTCCATTTCTAGTAATATTTATGGGAACAGGCCCTCAATAGAGGAAAAAACTTGTTTTCAGGGCTAAAATTCCTTTCTACAATCTAATAAATTATGTTGAAAAGGTATTAACACTTTCCCAAACAAGACCTTGGTTTGATGTCCCTTATAGGAATACTCTTTTTTTTAAATTATTTCCAAAAGGGGAATTAAAGTTAATATTTACTCTTTAAGTGACTTTTTAGTAGCTTATAGGAATAGCTTGGGAAAACATTGAGGCAAAAGAAGAAAATGCTGATAACCACCATTTTCTCCTTTTGCTTCAATATTTTCTGTGCTATATTCTACACAAATCCTTTACTTATTACCACAAATTTTATCATTTGTAACAGTTTTCAAATTAGACAGTCCATCCTAAAATTTTGTTGTTTGGAAAAGGGTTAAAAAAAACTCTTACCCTCATCATCAACTGCCTTCGGGACACAGTCAGAACTAAGACTTCTTCTGATTGGCTCAGGATGATTAGCCCTTGGTAAGTCCCAGTGTTTGATTGGATCATTTGAATCTTGACTTGAACTGAAGGGAAGTACTTCATAGAATGTACTAAGTCCATGCGTAGATTTATTCCACTCTGAATCTGAACTATCACTATTACTAAAATCCATAGAGTCAACTGCGATTGAGAAGGGCCGAGGTTTCCTGGGGGGAGGGGGGCGATTTGGTTTGTTTTTACGTACTGAACTGCGCGGGAATGTATTTTCAGAATTATAATCTTTTTTGGAATCAGTTTCATCAGCAGCATCTTTGCTGTTTGGCACATTGTCAGTTTTAGCTTGTTCTAATTTTACTTTAACATAATCATCATGAGCATGAGTTCTTGGAGGTTTGCGTGGTGGAGTGGGTTTAACATCGGTGATCTCATTTTCAACAGGATCAACAAATGTTACTCGCGATTCCTTCTCCTTCTCATGTCCATTTTTAGTTTTATCTACGAGAGATGATTGTCGGAATGGTGGTCGTTTTGGTGGAGTTTTAGTTTCCTGTTCTTTTTTGACTGTGTTATCTGTAAATGATCTCTGTCTATAAGGGGGTGGGGGTTTGGCTGGCTTGGTGAGAGTGGGTGGGGTAGATGTATTTGATGAAGTAGATTGTGAGGGACTATCAGATCCTTCAAACATTTTTAATCGTGCCATGACACTAACTGGCCTACTGTTTCCTGCATCACTTTGTTCATGTTGTTTGTTTGCTTTATCACCTGCTTCCCATAGTTTCAGGTAATTGGTATCTGTAGCTTGCCCTTTTTGTTCAGAATGCTTTCCTTGTAAGTTATCAGTTGATCTATTAGAATTATCGTTTGGTCTATTTGGACTTATGTTTCTTCTGTTTGGACTAATATTTCTTCTATTTGGACTGGTTCTATTTGGACTGATATTAGATCTTTTGGCAGGTTGGGGTCTGTCATGTGACTCAATATTCTGAGAACCAGTCTCCATCTGGCTAACTAGTCTGGAAACCCTGGGCATCTCTGTAGACTGGTCATCTGTAGTGTCCAACACTGCACCTGCCAATTTACCAAAATCTTTAACAGGTAAGCCAGTCAAACCTTTTTCTGTTCCTTTAGAGGCTTCATTCTTATCCCCAAACAGGACAGATTTTCTCGGAGAAGGTACAGGAATGTCATTGTTGTTAAATCTTACTGGTGATACAGCTGTCCGAGGTCGTCTCCTTGGAGACAAGTTCTGCTCCTCCACATGTTTTGGTTCTGGAATATGCTGTCTCCATCTTCGTACAGGTGAACTGGTTCTGTTCCCATCTGCAGACTCAAACTTGGACTGTGCTGCCTTAACATGTGACTCATGAGACTCAATGGAATCATTGTTTGACTGGTTTGGACTCGAGGTAGATTCGTTGCTCGCATTACTCTCAAACATCTGTCGGATATTCTGCATCCTACGAGGAGGCAGGCTCCGTACGCTGGCCTGACTGGGCTGTGCAGGGTTCAGACTCGAGTCTGACATCGCATTATGGAATGTCCGTCCATTTGTCCTCTTTCACTTTCTCAACATGATAACCCTAAAATGTAAAGAAAGAATGTGCCTTGAATTATATACAGGCCAGTCTTCAACCCGTTCCTTAATTAACAAGACCTGGTTTTGACATCCTTAGTAGAAAACACTTGGGAAAACATTGAGCCAAAAGGAGAAAATGTTGATAATCAGCATTTTAGAAAATGCTTGGGAAAGCATTGAGCCAAAAGAAGAAAATGCTGATCATCAGCATTTTCTCCTTTTGCCTCAATATTTTCCTGGCTATAATGCACAAAAATTCCATCTTTACTACCATATTTATTGCTGTCTGCAGCAAACAGGGCCAACCTGAAATTATATCGTTATTCGTTGCTCGCATTATTCTCAAACATCTGCCTGATATTCTGCATCCTACGAGGAGGCAGGCTCCGTACACTGACCTGGCTAGGCTGTGCAGGGTTCAGACTCGAGTCCGACATCGCATTATGGAATGTCCGTCCATGTGTCCTCTTTCACTTTCTCAACATGACAACTCTAAAATGTAAAAGAAAGAAATGAGGCTTGAATTATATACAGGCTATCCTTTTGCCAACAAGATCAGTCCTGGTTTTGATGTCCATAGAAGAAAACACTTGGGAAAACATTGAGCCAAAAGGAGAAAACGTTGATAATCAGCATTTTAGAAAATGCTTGGGAAAACATTGAGCCAAAAGAAGAAAATGCTGATCATCAGCATTTTCTCCTTTTGCCTCAATATTTCCCTGACTATAATGCACAAAAATTCCATCTTTACTACCATACTTATTGCTGTCTGCAGCAAACAGGGCCGCCCTGAAATTATATCGTTATTCGTTGCTTGCATTATTCTCAAACATCTGCCGGATATTCTGCATCCTACGAGGAGGCAGGCTCCGTACACTGGCCTGGCTGGGCTGTGCAGGGTTCAGACTCGAGTCTGACATCGCATTATGGAATGTCTGTCCATGTGTCCTCTTTCACTTTCTCAACATGACAACCCTAAGGTATAAAAGAAAATAATGTGGCTTGAATTATATAAAGGCCAATTTTTTTCCTATTCCCAAACAAGAACTGATTTTGATGTCAATAGTAGAAAGTGCTTGGGAAAACATTGAAATTAAAAAAAAAGAAAATGATGATTATCAGCATTTTAGAGAATGCTTGGGAAAACATTGAGCCAAAAGAAGAAAATGCTGATCATCAGCATTTTCTCCTTTTGCCTCAATATTTTCCTGGCTAAATTGCACACAAATTCCATCTTTACTTCCATATTTATGATCATCAGCATTTTCTCCTTTTGCCTCAATATTTTCCTGGCAAAATTGCACAGAAATTATATCTTTACTGTCATATTTGTTGTTGTCTGCACTCTGCAGGAGCTTTCAAACTGGGCCGCCCTGAAATTATATCGTTATTCGTTCCTTTCTTGTGAATGAGTCAAAAGATGTCACCGTGCAGTAATGGGCTAACAAGACCTGGTTTTGAAATCCTTAGTAGAAAACACTTGGGATAAAATTGAGCCAAAAGGAGAAAATGTTGATAATCATCATTTTAGAAAACGCTTAGGAAAACATTGAGCCAAAAGAAGAAAATGCTGATCATCAGCAATTTCTCCTTTTGCCTCAATTTTTTCCTAAATAGTTTGCACACAAAATTAATGATATTCGTACTGCCATATTTATTGCTGTCTGCAGCAGCTTCAGCTTTCAAACTGGGTCGCCCTGAAATTATATCGTTATTCGTTCCTCGCATTATTCTCAAACATCTGCCGGATATTCTGCATCCTACGAGGAGGCAGGCTCCGTACACTGGCCTGGCTGGGCTGTGCAGGGTTCAGACTCGAGTCTGACATCGCATTATGGAATGTCCGTCCATGTGTCCTCTTTCACTTTCTCTCAACATGACAACCCTAAAATGTAAAGAAAGAAATGTGGCTTGAATTATATAAAGGCCAATCTTTAACGATACAGTTCATAAATGCTACTGGTATTTTCCCTGTAGAAAAACAAGAGCCGTCATAGACGGATTATGCTCCCCGAATAAGTGTTTGTCACAAAATAAAAATTATCATACATTAAGCCCCCTTTTCCCATGACAGCTTTTTTGTACACAAATTATTTATAGAATATGGTCTAGAACATCCTTTTTATTACATGAGTACAAAATTTCATTAAATTCTGCCCATTCGATGAAGAGAAATAAGAGAAAAACTAATTTTTACACTAAGGCCCCTTTTTCCATGACGCAGCCTTAAATTTACAAACAGAGAAAAAAGGTCCCAGGGAGTTCACATGTGAAGTTTCATTGAATTTGGTCCAACGGTAACTGAGATCTGGCCGTGGACGGACGATGGTGCAACACACGGACAGACAGACAGCATAATATATGTTCCCCCGAAATTTTTTCGGGGAGCTTAAAAATTGTCAGGGGTTTTCATTGTTGAAAGCTATAGCATCCTACTTTTTACTTCATTTTAAGGCAATCATATTGATGAGTTTGAACACAGTTATGATAATTGGTTGATAAACTTGCTATGCACTCCATCCAATAATCTTAATCCATTACTAAAATAATTGTATTACAACATCTTTCAAAAAAAAAATGTTTCACAAAGGTCCAAATGCCAAGGATTTGCAGACCAGAATATATGTAATGAAGGAAAGGGGACAAAGCTATTCAATCCATTACCACACAGTGACACCTTTTGACTCCCCACAAGATAAAGGCTTTAGAAAATATTGTGGAAAATGAAGAAATTGCTTGTGACAAGCAATTTCTTCATTTCCCACAATGTTTTCTATACAAAATGACCAAATATGTAAAATTTTATTCACTTGAATTTGTCGTCTGCAACATCTTTGAATTTGGACTACGGTAATTTGAAATTTCGTCGTCTGGTAATGGGTTAACATTATTTTCTTTTTCCTCAATGCTCAATGTTTCTATGAGTTTGCTCTACTACAGATGTTACAAGCATTTGGGAGGAAAGTGTCAATATTCATACCCTGAATCAGTCAAATTTGATGATTAGGAAGAGAAAGAAAATAATTGGAAATTTAGGGAAGGAAGTACTGTACAAACTCTGATGTTCTTTCCATTCTTACTATATTCCTTAATTCTACAAACCCTGCCATAATTATATGTGGTAATTTTCATTAAACCACTCATTGTTTTAAATTATTGTATCTTCTTTAATTTGCAAGAGTGTTTTTAATGTGGGAATGTGACAGGATGCACTACTTATAGTGGAACTGGAACTGCAAACAATGCATTTTAATATCATTGTCGCTTCATTGTTGACATTAGAAACAGACGAACTAACGGATTACAGACGAACATTTTCACGGTTTTGTGTTGACTTGTTGTCCTATTCTATTCTTTTCATAGACTTAGTCTGACAGTAGTTCCACGACTTACATCCAAGAAATGATTCCATAGAATTGTCCAAGGTGTTCCAAATGCTGTTTGAAACAGCGCATCTGTATTGTTTTACTTTTAGTCAATCCCTTTCTATCCGTCAAAATTTTTTATCATTTGATTTTATGATAAATTTGTTGCTTTTCTTGTACTGTATTTTGATAGATCTAGCCATTCTCAGCTGCTTTTATCATTCAACTTAAGAGAACAGTTTTTTTGAAAGTACTTGAACATACATTGCAAGCACAGTTATTACAAAACTTTCATAGGAATAGGACATGCTTCTGCAGAAGAAGGGGGGGGGGTCTTCAAAATATAGCGATTGTTGAAGTTTGATAACAAACCAAAAGTCTTCATTGGTAAATTATGATATTCTTACACAAAGAATCCACGTGTAGTCCCGTTGCTAACATAATCAAAACCGCATTATTTCAATGAGTGACTCAAATCTTTACTTCCTTCTTATCATAATAATTTTGAAGTCGTTGTTTACCTCGACACCGGTTTGACTCACATCCGGTCTTTCACTTCCGGTACAGAGAAAATGGTAGAGACACATTTGTTAGCTGAAACAAATCTTCGATAATCTTGCAAATATCTTTACTGTTTGACGTGTTCAAGTACTTTCGCTGATTGTCCAAACCCCAATTATGTGTTTACCTTTGTTATTTTTATTGAGTATCATCTTTGTAGGGAATAATTCATGCTCAAACGGGAGAAGAATATTTTTGCAAAATGAGGGAATAAACATCAGAACATATCCTCAAAGATTTTAATCTTATCAGTCCAGCATACATTGATAACAGTTGGTTGAAAAGTAACTGCTTTATTACAGCACGGCGATCGCTTGTCAATTTCTTTGGATACATTCATTGGTAATCCGAGTCTTCTTAATCCGAATCATATCTGATCAAAAATCGCTTTTTGACATTCGGATAACGCTCATTTTGATCAGAACTAGGTCCTATTTGAAAAGGCAAGAAAACAGCGCCTAAAGTTAGGCGGCATTTCATCGTCTGTTTATGTGTATTATATCCAACACTCGGTAAAATTCTATAGGGTATAGATCAATCAATCATTTTTTGTCATACTTGACCAAAAATTTCATTTCAAATCGGCCTGCTGGAAGAGTATAACCTTTCGAAACTCAACAACCCCCTATTTCCACTCCATTTCGTCGCCATTGTTATTGCAGATCACGTGACCAGGTCTCGTTCAAAAATAGAGCGGAATTTACCGCCACGTGACTATCACGTGATCGCCTTTGATTACGAATTTTTCTCAAGTCACGTGACAGCCTTTGTTCAGAAATTATGGAGTGTTCTTGTTGTGGAAATCAATTTATGTCGATCTGTTCAGCTTGCAACTTGAATGGTATTGCTTTTCCTGAGAAATTCCGTTTATTTCGTTCTCCATGCTCATAAGTTATGGAATTGACCCAACATAGTAGCAAACATTATTGGTGCGAATACTAGCTTTAAAACGTTTGCCGGACGTTTCTGATATATTTCATTTATTTATTTATTCATGTTATCAGTTTTTTTTAAACTCGTTATTGTTATATTATTTCAGAAGGGCCGTCAATTTGAAAAATAAAATAATCTTATTTCTTTTTTCTTTCAAATTCTACCGTTACGTCATAATCTGGGAAAACCCGCATTCCATGTGCGAGATTTCGCGTTGATCACGTGGTTTTAAATGGAAGGTCATGGTAAACAAAGGCTGCTCAGGTGAGGGTTGTTGCAAAACATTGCCTATAAACCTTTTTGAAATACTTTTTGGTCTTGAATTTTTTATCATACACGCCAATAAATAGTACATTGATCGGTATCATAAGGCTTTTTGGGGATAGCGTTTAAGATAATTAAACAATCGGACGATGAAATGCTGACATAACTTTTCTCCGGTTTTTGAATAGGACTCGGCTCTGATGTAAATGAGTGTCAACAGAATATCAAAAAGCGAATTTTCATCAGAGAAGACTCGGATTAGAGTCTTCTCTGATGTAAATACGCTCTTTGATATTTTAATTTTTCGCTATTTACATCAGAGAGCGTTGCTCTTTGAAAAAATCAAGAAGTTCGCAACAAATTGTTGCGCATCGTTCACCGTCCGATCTTAAACGCTATCGTTAAAACCCCTGATGATATCGATAAATGAACCATTTATTGTTATGGCTGCTGAAAAAATTACGACCAAAAAGTATTTCTAAAAGGTTAATAGGCAATGTTTTTCAACAACCCTCACCTGAGCAGCCTTTGTTTACCTTGACCTTCCATTCAAAACCAAAGGTTATACTCATCCAGCAGGCCGATTTGAAATGAAATTTTTGGTCAGGTATGACAAAAAATGATTTATTGATCTATACCCTACAGTGTTTTACCGAGTGATTCGATATGATACACAAAAACAAAGCTTCAAGTTACTTGTAACGTTACCGAACTTTCCGCTGTTTTCAAAGAGCAACGCGCCGAGCCCGGATAGCTCAGTCGGTTACGTCGGAGTCTGTCAATCCAGGGGTCTCGAGTTCGAACCCCGGCTCGGCCAGTATCCATTCTGACATTTGACAAAAGTCATTTGTCTCTCACCAATGGGTGTGA
This sequence comes from Fragum sueziense, assembly GCA_963680895.1. NCBI lineage: Eukaryota > Metazoa > Mollusca > Bivalvia > Cardiida > Cardiidae > Fragum > Fragum sueziense. The sequence goes on from OY804602.1 coordinate 25,468,391, forward strand.
ATCATCTATGTGAGAGAGCAGCTGGAGGCTCGGTTTGGATATTGTGGTTGCAGGGATAAAAACTAACTCTTTTCTCTTAGTAGCCAACTGGGCCCCTAACTTTGCAAAGTTAGGGGCCCAGCTCAAAATGTAGGGGCCCAACATTTCGGTCAAAAATCCTTGATGCAATGATGGATAACTACCCTTTCTTAAGATTGTAATATGCCCTTATGTTTTTAAACTTGAGAAAATACTATGGAAAAAAGAAAATGCATGTAGCAAAACCTAGTTCTGACATCCTTTGCAGAAATGACTTGGGAAAAATTGAGATAAAAAGGAGAAAATGATGACAATCAGCTGCTGTATTGTACATAAAGGCTAAGCACATCTTCATCAAAATACTAAATATTACATTGGGTCATCTGCATCGACTTTCTAACCACTCCATGTTACATTGTTTCTTTTAACCCCTTCCCAAACAACAAAATTTTAGGGTTGTACCATTTGAAACTTATTAACCAAGGAAACACAGGTTTAAACTACCAAGATAATTCATTAAGTATGAAAATTTCACCATGGGGATTAAAGAACGAACATTTTTTGTCTCAAATTGTCTACAAACAAAAGTTCATAAATTTATGGAAACCTCAACTCCACATTTTCGGTCTTCGATCAGCTGTTTACATTAGTCATTATAACAGCTGGCGGAAATAGAATAGAGCGTGTTTGTTTCTGACCCAGTTTCAGCAACTGAATAATTTCTTGTTCGATTTAAAGACCAATTTTGTGCAATTTATTGGTTGGAAGAGAATAAGAACTATTTGTTGACAAGTTTAGTGGGAAAATAAACATGAACAGAAGAAAATCGTCAGAGTGTAGACTGTCAACATTGAAAAGAAAATATCGACACATTGACTGTTTTTCTTGTTCGATTTTGAAGGATTGAAAATCGGAAAGAAGTGTTCCAATTCTAGGATGCGCGCGCATACTTACCATGTAAACTTCCGATGCAAAATCAGGTCATCTGGTTAACCCATTCCGAAACAGTTTGGTGCCGATTTTGGCGAATTTAAAAGAAGAAAAGTCGACAACCAGTATTTTCTCCATTTCTTTTATGCATTAGTATGAAAAGTCGGATTTTTTAGTTCGCCACCTGGGCCCCAAGCTGGAAGATTTGAGTCGCCCAGCGTATTTTGTAGTCGCCGTGGGCGAGTGGGCGACCGCTAATTTTTATCCCTGTGGTTGTACTGGTGCGAGAAATACCAGGAACCCACGGTTAGGTGCTCCAGCCGCCGCGATATGACCCTGGTAGTTGAAAACGGCGTAAAAACCCAATAAACTCAAACTCAAAGAGCAACGCTCTCTGATGTAAATAGCGAAAAATCAAAATATCAAAGAGCGTATTTACATCAGAGAAGACTCGGATTAATTCATTGGGTGACCGTCTTGAACACCAGTGCAGTAACTTTTTTGTAGAAAGTACTAAAATGCTTGGCTAATTTTATCAAGATAGATCAGTGGCGGATCCAGAGGGGGTTCGGGGAGTTCCAACGAACTCACCTCTGAAGACTGATTATTTCATTTTCATGTAAAAATTCAGTCAAAATTATGTGGTACTAGAAAAACGAACCCCCCTTATTTGCATTTATCCGAATGCCCCCCCCCCCCCCTTAGCCCCCTAACAGAAATCCTGGATCCGCCGCTGCAGATGTATACATAGCAGTGGCGGATCAAGGGGGTGTTTTTCTTTGCAACTAGGTTATTTCACTTTTGCTGAAATTCAGTCAAAATTGTGATAGGACAACCCATAGGGACTAGTCCGAAATGTTTTTAGATTAATTTTGGTGGATATATGTATGATTATGACAAGGGACAAGGGGTCAAAGTTGACTGGGGATGCGAAACTACGTGGGACGAATGAAGTCACATTTCTGAGGCCAATTGAGATAAATTTATGCCAAATTATACATTAATACAAAGAAAAATGAATAATCTTTGCGATTACTCAACATATTTTTTTCCACAGTGGCAGTAGATTTGTAATACAGACAGGAATGTCAAATAGTTTGGTGTAAATTTTTAAGTAGGACGAATCTCGTCACAACGGGGTCACTCACCTTACAAGGCTTAATCACATCTACAGGGATAAATACTAACTCTTTTCTCTTAGTAGCCAACTGGGCCCCTAACTTTGCAAAGTTAGGGGCCCAGCTCAAAATGTAGGGGCCCAACATTTCCGTCAAAATCCTTGATGCAAGGATGGATAACCACCCTTTCTTAAGATTTTAATATGCCCTTATCAGTCATGGCGAAGACCGTCGGACCGGCAGACATGTCTGATGAAAATTCTCTCGGTCTGGTGATTTTTTGACTACTGTCAGTCCCACTGTCTGACACAAATTTTGATCTGTAAGATAGTGCAATATAGTCCGGTCTGACAAAATTTTATTCGGTCTGACAGAATATTTGGAACTGTCAGACCGAATGTCTGACAAAGATTTCTGGTTCTTCGCCATGTCTGCCTTATGATTTAGAACTTGAGAAAATATTGTGAAAAAAAGAAATTGCATGTAGCAAAACCTAGTTCTGACATCCTTTGCAGAAATGACTTCGGGAAAAATTGAGATGAAAAGGAGAAAATGATGACAATCAGCTGCTGTATTGTACATAAAGCACATCTTCATCAAAATACTAAATATTACACTGGGTCATCAGCAGCGACTTTCTAACCACTCCATGTTTCTTTTAACCCCTTCATAAACAACAAAATTTTAGGGTTGTACCATTTGAATCTTATTAACCAAGGAAACACAGGTTTAAACTACCAAGATGATTCATTAAGTATGGAAATTTCACCATGGGGATTAACCCTTTACTGGTTAAATACGGGATTTTACGGGTCTGCCTTATTTAGACAAACACGGGATTTTACGTGTATAGCTTTACCGTTTAATCACGGGATTTCCCGTGGGTATCGGATCTGTTTAATCACGGGATTTCCCGTGTGTCGTTTTCAAGGCTTAAAAACGTCAAATTTCCAAATTGGAACAAATAAATGATAAATGATCCAGTAAGTTTGATATTCGATCTTAATATTGCAGGGTTCGACACTAAGGGGAGTCTGTGAGTCCGAGACTCCCTAAAAATTTGTGGGACTCCCTGATTTTCAACCTAGGGAGTCCGACTGACTCCTTAAAAATTCTGTCGAAAAATTATAAGCAAAATGATAAAAAGTGGTTAGCTCAAAATAACAGGATCTATTGTACTGCATTTATTCTTTAGTATTGCATGCAGACATGAAAATGACATCGTCACAGATAAAAGGCAACATGCACACAACATAAAATATTTGCTTCTTTTCAGACTCTTTACTTTTGGCTGGACTCCCCAAGTTCTCTTGATGGGAGTCCGGCGGACTCCTTGGTTGGGAAAGTTAGTGTCTAACCCTGTATTGACATGAAAAAAAATATATGTTTGTTCTTTCGAAAAGGGAGTAATTATTAGTTAATCCTAACAGGGGTCCGACAATGAAAGTTGGATAAAACGGCGCCGTTAGAAGTGATTGAATACATTGTGAATATTACCAACTTACACAATATTTAATAACAATTCGTCAAACAAAACCCCCGCTTCATAAAAGTATGGCAAAAGAAGAAACTTCTTTGTTATTTTAGCCTACTAACCTGTTGTTTTGCACGGCCAACTCTCCGACTTCAATGGCGTAAGCTGTTTATTCAGTGAAATAGTCAAATCTGGTTGTTTGTATAATAATGTATAGAATTTAATTTTCACAGCTTTTTTAATTGCTTTATTATCTCGACAATGTTTTCTGGTGTGATTTTAAGTATTGTCATTTATCTTTTCAGATCACAAAGACAGCGATGATGACCATGATGTCGGCAGAATTTCTAATCAATTTTGTCGTCTGCAATACTTTTGAAAAAGTATCAAGGAACAGTCCAAATTTTATCTTTTTTGTAAAAAAGTAAACTGAATAAAGTTATAAATTAAGTGCCAAAACATGTACTGAATTATTATTATTCCCTAAACAGTCATTCCCGCGATGAACTGGACGAAGCAGAAGATTTGGTATAGTCCGGTCACCATGAACAAGGGTGTAGAAATAACTGCAGGAAAGAAAGAGAGAGAGAGAGAGAGAGAGAGATCTATATTATTGGAAAATTCAGACTGTGAAAATATTGTAAGTGAAGGAGAAATTACCGATCATCAGCATTTTCTTCTTTGCTCACATTATTTTTCTTTTTATAAAGAAATGGAAACCTGTGCGGACTGAGACAGAATAGTCAGACGATCCACATAAATCACGATAAATTCCAAATAAATCACATTCCACACCATTGAAAATTGATTTGTTTATGCATCTTTAACCTATTTCCCACAATTTGACACTTTTTGAAGCCCACAAGAAACAGGCTTTGGAAAACATAGTGGGAAATGAAGAAATTAGATCTACTCGAAGAAATTTCTTCATTTCCCATTATGCTTTCGACAAAGACTCACCAAAAATGTAAATTTCCATCCCCTTGACAAGTTTGTCAGCAATATTTTTGATTTTGAACAAGTCTGAAATTTTGCCGTATCGAGAAGGGTTCAACACAGTGTGTAAATCACAACTTTAATCGGGTAATTTATGATTGCCGGGCTGTGTTACGTCATCAAAGCATAGGCCACGCGCTGTCTGGGGAGTTTTTTAGGTCACGCGTCATCTGTCAGTTATACCCTTTCACAAATGATTAGCGAATGTTTGCTTAATTCTAAATGGATTATAGTCATTTGGGTAAGCTTTTCCCCCCTATTACTAGGAATTCGTTTGTCATAAGCGATTGTTCTAAATGTAGATCTAGTTTATTTCAAAACATAAATCTACATGTCTGGAACTGTTGCAGACGATTCTTATGCAGAAATCATTTTATTGCTGCTAAAGAATGACAAGGTTACACACGAAACTTTTACCCTTTTAGATCGGATGAACATCAGAATTTCTTTCACCCCTTCCGGAACAACTAATTCAAGACTAGTCCAAATTGAAAGCAACTGCAGACGACAAAATAGGAGAAAATGCAGGTTATCATTCAGAATTTTCTTCTTTTCACTCTTTTACCCGTTGGAGTTTGTTTCCCTATCAAGCATGTAAAAACTTACAATTGTTTTGGAAGAGGGAGATAGAAGCGAGGTGGGACGAGTTTTTTTTTTTTCTTTTCTTTTGTTTTCTTTTGTTTTTTCTTTGAAGTCGTTTTTACAGACGATCTCTAGCATTCATACTGAAACTGAACCAATTTTTATTTTTTCTCAAATTCACCAGCATTTTCGTTGGCAAGATACAACAGATAAGACAAACATTGATAATTATTTTTTCACAATGATTGCCCTGTCATAATTCTAGACTCTAAACCATCGTAGACAGCTTAGTTCTGTTGTTTTCATAATGTTAATCCTTTCCCAAACCTGGTTTTGACATCATTAATAGGAAAAGGCTTGGAAAAAAATTGAGAAAAAAGAAGAAACATCTGATAACCAGCAGTTTCTCCTTTTGTCTAAATCTTTTCTTTGCGTATAGTATACAATTCCCTGTTCTTTTTAACATCATTTTTTGCATCTGCAGCAGCTTTTAAATAGGACTACCCTTTAACTTTGTCAAGTGGGAAAGGGTTAAGAAGTGGGATGGTCATTTTCCGAAAAGTTCTACTTTCATCAATCCTTTCCTCCTTTCCCAAACAAAAGTTTTAGATTTTGAAAGCTACAGAAGATGACAAAATGGGGTTTACTGAAAACGTAATATCAATGGTTTGACTGGGAAAGGATTAACCCATTACCAGATGGCAAGATTTTAGGCTTGTCCAAGCTGAAAGATGTTGCAGAAGACAATTTCAAGAAAATAAAATGTTACATATTTCTGTCTAAAACGGTAGAATACATTGTGAAAAATAAAAAAATTGCTTGTCACAAGTAATTTCATCATTTTCCACGATGTTTTCCATAGCTATAATCTTGTGGGGAGTCAAAAAGAATCATTGTGTGAGAATGGGTTTATCTACTAGCATGACAGAGACAAGTCATAGGCAACAGGCGCATATCTAGGCGGAGATCTGGGCTTCAACATGATTATTTTTTCAAGTGTGCCCAGTGAGTGGTCTTTCTGGACAAGAAAAAATGTGAGAAAAACAGACCCCTGTGTGCACCCGGAACCCCCATAACCCATTACCATATGACAACAATTATGATTATTCCAAATTCAAAGATGTTACAGACGACACTTTCAAGTGAGTGTAATTTTACATTTCTGGTCTCTGGGTAAAAAACATTGTGGGAAATGAAGAAATTGCTTGTCACAAGCAATTTCTTCTTTTCCAACAATATTTGCCGGAGCTTTCCTGTTTTGGGCGTCAGAATGCAGCAAATGAACTCAACAATACGCCTTGGGCTTCAACATTACAAGATTCCTTGCTACTTCCCTGGACGAAATAAAACTTTTTTCAAATTTTCTGTAGATTTTATAGATTCTAGAACTGCAAAATACTTTTATTTGAGACAATGCTCAGTTGTATCTGCTGCTGCAATAACCGTCTTTTCCCTCTGTGTTTTGGGCTTTTTTTTTTAACTGTCTGGCAATTTTAATGCATGAGAATTGGAGAAATGTTGAATCTGGTATTTCACAAACTCATCCCCAATTTTTTTCATCTGTTTTTTCCCATATTTACCTGAAATAGAAGAAAAAAATACATTAATTTTTAGTGAAAATAATTTCCACAATTCTTATGAAAACTCATTCAACTTTAAATCTTAATTACAAATAAACGGTACAATATATATGTTAAAGAATTACACCAAATAAAAGAGCATTCAATTCTGTACAAATTTTATATATAGAACAAAGGTGTATAATAATTAATGATTTATCTTTTTTTAGATTTTTACAAACACCTATTGAAGCAAATCAAATTATACGCAAAATTCAACATCATGAATTTTAAAGTGACATTTACAACTTCTTTATTTCATACCTGGACATCACACAAAAAAACAAATACCACCATGAGAAAGGGCATCTTTTTCTTAAAAAAGTTTTCATTTATCATAAAACTGAAAAAAGTGAAGCAACAGCTCTTTTTTCTACTTTTGTAACACACCTGTAAAAATAGACCCAAAATAAACAAAAACCAATAAACCTATAAACAGCTAGGTCCAGTAAAGGTAAGTTTTCCATATATGGTAAAGTATTGGTTTTTTAGTGTATCTCTGACCAATAGGGACTGTAATTTAGCTTATCTCTAGAACCAGGAAAGGGTTAAAGAACAAACATTTTTTGTCTCAAATTGTCTACAAACAAAAGTTCATAAATTTATGGAAACCTGAATTCCACATTTTCGGTCTTCGATCAGCTGTTTACATTAGTCATTATAACAGCTGGCGGAAATAGAATATAGCGTGTTCGTTTCTGACCCAGTTTCTGCAACTGAATAATTTTCTTGTTCGATTTAAAGACTGATTTTGTGTAATTTATTGGTTGGAAGAGAATAAGAATTATTTGTTAACAAGTTGAGTTGGAAAATAAACATGAACAGAAGAAAATCGTCAGAGTGTAGACAGTCAACGTTGAAAAGAAAATATCGACACATTGACTGTCTTTCTTGTTCGATTTTGATGGATTGAAAATCGGAAAGAAGTGTTCCAATTCTAGGATGCGCGCGCATACTTACCATGTAAACTTCCGATGCAAAATCAGGTCATCTGGTTAACCCATTCCGAAACAGTTTGGTGCCAATTTTGGCGAATATAAAAGAAGAAAAGTCGACAACCAGTATTTTCTCCATTTCTTCTATGCATTAGTATGAAAAGTCGGATTTTTTAGTTCGCCACCTGGGCCCCAAGCTGGAAGATTTGAGTCGCCCAGCGTATTTTCTAGTCGCCGTGGGCGAGTGGGCGACCGCTAATTTTTATCCCTGCATCTACAATACTATCACCACTTTCACTTCACACGATCATATGGGATCTAACAAATTACACAAGTGCATACTGTATTTATCTGTTTGGTCGAAAAATAAATACCTGATAAGCTGTCAAATTTCTACTTTCACTTTCACCAGGGCTCGCGCTGGCGATCGCCACTTGAGCCATTGGCGACAATTTCGAAAATGTGGCTCAAAAAAATCGAATGTGGCTCAAAGGCTCCAACTTTTAACCGTAAATCAATTACCAATATAACACAAGTGTCAACACTTACTTATTGTTTAACATGAAAAATCGATAATCCGTAATTGGCTTTGCCTAAACGGTCGAGTAAGCACACCTGTTACAATTAACTGTAAGCTTTATGTAGTCACGCGGATGCAGAAAGAGATGACACGTCGGTGTTAAAACCACCTAACGTCAGTTTATTTACTTGGTAGCAGTCATGGTGAAGACCGTAAGACCGGCAGACATGTCTGATGAAAATTCTCTCGGTCTGATGATTTTTTGGCTACTGTCCAGGGTCCAAGAAAAGTCAAATTTTGCACTCGTCCTGGAGGACGAGTAACTTACAAAAACCACTCGTCCTGCCCATGCCTTTACTCGTCCTTCAAAGGATTCGCCGGGTTTACTCTAATCTGGTCAATTTCCCAAACATTCCAAATATTTCATGGCGCTGTGCATCGCGCCCACCTTGAAAAAAGAACGAATATCTTTTTTTGGCATGATTTTTGACAGCTAACAAGACGAAGTTTATTAAATTGACGTCATCGAAAAGATCGAATGATAAATGCCGGTGACAAAGTCCGGCACCGTTTTATCAGACTTCGTTTTTCATTAATATGCAAAAAATATAACAGATAAACAAGTGATTTAGTATAGTCTGGAGACAAATACATTATAATTTGCCGTTTATAAGAAAATCGGCGTTATTTAGATTCCGAAGCTGTTATTTAAAAGTTGACAACTAAATTTACGATACCGGATTATATCACGCTGCACTTCCGGCATGATCAAAGAAAATAAAAGAATGAAGAATAACTAAAGGACAGCTCTATTCAAGGCAGACGAAATTTACCGACAAAAGGTATTTTCGCATGAAGATTTTTTCTTCAATGGATGATCAAATGATTTTATTGTTTTCAGTTACAATTTTATATGGAAAATTAATTATTTCTTGCTGAAATTTTCACTCGTCCGGCAGGACGACCGTTACTGAATTTTTTACTCGTCCTTACCAATTTTCACTCGTAAATACGAGCGGACGAGTGGATTTCTTGGACCCTGCTGTCAGTCCCACTGTCTGACAAATTTTGATCTGTAATATAGTGCAATACAGTTTGGTCTGACAAATTATATTCAGTTTGACAGAATATTTGGAACTGTCAGACCGAATGTCTGACAAAGATTTCTGGTTCTTCGCCATGTCTGTGGTAGATAGCATTTTGTTTTCGTCGCATAATCCCTTTTCCCGCCTTTGCTGACACGCATGAATTTTGTAAACAAACTGTAGTAACGTAACCATATTTGGAAGGGGGTAAAATCACGTGAACAATATTGACACTGGAATTTTCCGTTGGGAATATGGATAATTTCCTTATCATAAGACAAGTTGATTTTCTCAGCCATGTACAAAAAATGGCGCTGAAAAGATGTCTTGTTCTAATGAAGCAATATGGCGGACAGGTAGGTAAAATCCAAAACAAATCATCAAGTTTTTCACCCTGATATCGCAGGTAATGAAGCGCAGTGATTGGGAAAGAATTTTTTGCAATGGGACAATGTCCCCACGGTTAGGAAATTCAATGTGACATTTTGAAAATCAATGTGACAATGTTAAATCACAGTTTTTTTCTCAGCTTACTGGGCTCATTTATTTAACTTGTATATGATGAATAGTATAATATCCAGTCTCACAAAACAACATGTATCTCAAGTTAAATGTTTTTAGTAATGACAAAGGCTTAAGCAACATGCTTTGCACTTTTTTCTCAGGATCGAAAATTGAAAGGGACATGGGCGCACTCGATAGGAAAAACAATGTGACATTTTGAATTTTAATGTGACTATGGCGCATGGCGCAAGCCTTTCCCAGTCACTGGAAGCGTGTGATTAAAAAAAAGAGATGGGAAGGGAAAACCCTGATTACGTCATCAAACGACGACTCGCTGTGTTTGTGGCGTTTCCTTTGATCTCTCAGAAATCACCGCATATGAGTTACACAGGTTCGCTCTGCTTTCATGTATGAATTTTACTTTCGGGATTTTTGGACATATTTCAGAGCTCCAGATAAGGTGCATGATTGCGTTATTACGCTTTCAAATATGCAAAAAACGCATTTCAAAGTCAACTGCACGCGTCGCCAGACGCGTTCAATGTTCAAGTTACGCATTTCAAACAATCGAGAGCGAGTGAAAGTTACTGGTTTCGTGCGAACGCATTCAAATTGTTTCTAATCGTCAAAGAGAAATTTCCCGTTATCTGTCACTGGATGTTTACAAATCAAATCCATTTCGATGCCGGTGCCGTGTAGAATAATATAGAATAGAATTTTGCAAATCTTACAGGTTGTCGAATCTTACGAACTCTTTATTATACGACACATTACATTTACATTTTTTCAAGCCAAGCGGGGATGATACAGCTGCATCTAAAGTATTATTTTAATCTGTTATTAAAACGGCCGCGCATTATACCCAAAACATCATGTCGGCGGATCAGATAAGACCCTAACTTGGCTGAAAATTATGACAGGCCGAGTTTCTGTGGATGATTTCAGAGCGATTTATGTCCGATAATTTGAAAATAAAATGCAAAGTCAACTGGTATTCAGAAAAAGATGACAAGTACTGTAGATGACCACGGTCGCTGGAGGGATCAAAATTTAAAAAAAGGGAGGGGGAATCTTTCTGCTTGTGAATATTGACATTTACTGTTTTTATGAATAGTTCATTGTGTTTTACTACCTACAAGGAAAGGAAATCCTATAATCAATGATTTAGTTTTTCCCCGTGAACTGTTTTTGTCAGTTTTCTCAATAAAGGGATTAGACCCTCTTGGTTGAGAGTGAATCACTCTTTTGATGCTCAAAGTAGGGAGTGATCACTCTTTTACCCTAAAAATTATCTGGAGCTCTGATATTTATTAGATTCTACCGGCATCTCCGATCAACATTTAGAATTATGAAACCCAATCATACATCATGAATGTTACTAAATTATTAAATTAGCGAGTGGAATTTAACACAAGGCAGACAAGATGCAGCTTTGCGTGCATGTAGCCTCTAGCAGACAGGACAGATAAATGTACTGTATTAGATTATTGCAGATGACGACGACAGATGGGGGGATGTTCGTCGGGGGGGGGGGGGGGGGGGGGTTTATCGTCGGCGATGGAAAAGGGGGGTAAGAGAGTCATTGGCTCCAGTGGCACCAAAATGGCTCAGGAATTTTCAATGTGGCTCAAAGGGTGGCTCATACTTTTTTTGACCCAGCGTTAGCCCCTACTTTCACGGATAACGATTTATTTCTACTGGTTCCCATCTCTGTGCTATGTAATTGAACTAGGTGTGAAGAGATTTGTCAGAGAAAAAAAATGATGCCAAACTGTCCGCAATTTCGGTCTGTAATATCTAATTCGCTGTCACTGTGGATGAAGTTTGTCCCATAATCCCGAGATTATTCATTTTTAGCTCCACTGGCCGACAGGCCAGCGGGCTATTGTCATGCTTTGTATTCATGTATCATTCAACATAAATTATCCCCAATTGGCTTTGAAATAACGACTTGATTTGCACCACATAGTTTCGTACCTTTACCGAACATCAACACCTTGTCATTTAAATTACTACAATCTTATATACAAATAAATGGGCCAAGAACAGCCCCCCCCCCTATTTGAACCCTCGTTATAGATATCCTGGATCTGCAATTGAATAGGTTTTTGCGTATGTACTGTTGTGGACGGAGTGGTAAGGCCCGCATAAAATCAAGAAAACAACCCGCATTTAAGACCATGCTGTTTATTAGCTCACCTGAGCACGAAGTGCTCAAGGTGAGCTATTGTGGTCGCTTTTTGTCCGTCGTCCGTCCGTCTGTCCGTCCATCTGTCCGTCCGTCCGTCCGTCCGCTCTTAGGAGAGCTACGTAGTGGGGTATTTCTTTGGTACACGGAATGCATGCGGGGTCAAAACAGCATATGAGGTCGACCCCACATGCTGTTGGAGATTTTACGTCCGTTGTGACACTCGGGGGTCTAGAAAATCCACCCCACAAAAACGACCAAGTTGATGTATGGACATGTATGACGGACATCACCGTAAAAAACATAAAAAATCCAAGGGAGAATAATCTTACACGAATAGGTCGCATGAGTTACCGCAGTCATGTGACCGGGACTTTCTACGCATGCGCATTTCGTCTGCGCTGAATAAACAACATGGCCGACTCGGCTGTTCAACTGGCTTCGAAATCAGGTGAGATTGGCCTTGGATTTGCATGAGCTGTCCCTTTCGAATTAGTTCGAGTTTCGTTCTTTGCTTAAACGGTAATAACTCTGCTCTTTAAGCAAGGTAAATGTTTTTTTTGCCCTTTTTAACGGCTTTGGAGCAATTGTCATTAGTTTTCGTGATCTTCTTGGTGCGCTGTTTTATCGAGTTTTTCGATGTATATTCCTCCGTAAACGAATTTTCTGGTTAAGATAACGCTATTTATGGAATATAAAATTGGAAATTAATTTTCTTAGCGCTATCTCGCGGTCTATATCATTATGGTTGAATATTTCAATTGAATTAATAATAATATGAAAATAAGGCAAAGCCTCTGACCGGGGTCAAGAGAGATCTTGCTCTTATTTTCATTTATGTCTTGCATTTGTGTTTCGTTAATGATTATCTGGTAGTAGGCCTTAAAGACAGATTAAGTGAAAGAATGGCCAATAGGCCTACATGAGAATTTTAGATTTTGATATTGTAAGACCACAGTTGCTTTGTACTGTATGCCCCAAGTCACATTGTACTTGGTCAAAGTCACAGAAAAACCCCTTACAACTACGTTTTAATTCAAGTCTTAGCCTTCAGCATTGGGGAAGTCAAAGACAGTTATTGTAGGCCAGTGTCTGATCTAGGACGCGCGATTTCAAGAATCCCCGGCATTTCTGAAAGTCAAAGATCACGCATGATTTTTTATCAAGTGCGGGACGGTGGCGCAAAGAATCAAAAAGGAATTTTAATAAATTTAGCCTTTGACAGCAAGTTACGTCTGTTTACCTTTTTAGCGAGCCGGGACTTTATGTCCGGGGAGCTAATGTCACAGCCCTAGTGTCGGCGTCAGCGACGGCGTCGCGTCTTCAAAAACTTTAACCTGGTCTATATCCAGGGCACTATTAGATATACAGCCTTGATACTTCACACATGGATACCTCCTGCCAATACCTTTTATTTGGGACCATGACCTTTGATCTAGTGACCTTGACCTTGGAGTTTGACCTACTTTTGAAAAACTTTAACCTGGCCTATATCTCATGTACTATTACAGATACAGCCTTGATATTTCACATATGGATACCTCATGTCATGACCTTGACCTTGAGACCATGACCTTTGACCTAGTGACCTTGACCTTTGACCTTGAACTCCTTTTTTGTGACAAACTCTCGTATAGGTGAGCTACGTTGTCCGCGGACAACTCTTGTTCTTCGAGCAGTGTCATAAGAGTGACTCCCCTTATTGTTACTATGGTTGAGTTCGATCGCAACTAAGACCGCCCATAGATTGTGCGTTTGTAACTTTAGTTATTCCTACTTTTATATTCTCACTCTAGTAGCAGTCGAAGTTGATGGATGATTTTACAAATTTTTTATAAACAAACATTTGATTACATATTCATTTATTTTTTCATTGTGCGAGTAAAATGTTGTCAATAAAAAATATTCACATTTGAATTTTTTTTTTCGAAGTGAATTAGATCTACTTTAACAAAGAAAAATTTAAAAATCGTTTTCATTAACAAGAAAATTAGAATTTTACGTTAGTTGTCATAGACAGTAATGATCGAATCATCTGCATTTTCTTTAACAAACAACAGGGATAATTTTGGGCCGCGAAATTGCGAGATTCTCGCATATAAGTGCCTTATATCGCACAGATCTTTCTCAATTGGAACAAAATCTCGCATACCAATTTGAAATTGATTAGCACCGAAAAAACGGACGAAAACTCAGCTGTCAAAAAAGCGGAAATCAGAAAAGTAAACTCGATTGTTTCTCGGCATTCTTTAAAGTAAAACAAGCTCTAAAATTGAATGCAGGGTACTGGATATTCGTAACAATTGGTCTACTCGGTATTTTTCCTTATCATTTCTGAGCCGAGAAGTTGCGTAGATGAACAAAAATATAATAGAAAGAGCTGGCGTCTGCTTTTATGTTTCTTAAAGGAAAATGCAGCCAAAGGAATGAAAATTAGATGAACAAGTCATTTATTTAAGGTAGTAATCACCAATTTTCAATCTAATGACGATGCACACCGGCATGTCAATAGCGTCCAGAGCCTAATATAATGTCCGTCAACGATGGCAGCGCTTTTCAGAGGGACAATACAGTACGCAAAAATGAAATGTTTTTACATTTTTTTCGAGAATTACGATAAAAAGAACTTGCAATTAACCAAAGATTTTTCTCCGTGTCTTGTTTACAAATCTATACCATAATATTGCATCATCTTTTCCCAGTTGAAAACCAGTCCCGACATCGAGACATGACCCTTCTATTATGATAATTTTTCTGACAGATATCGTTTTGGGATAGGAGAAATTACTTTTGCTCCATTTGTCACCTAATCTTTATATTTTCACTCTGACAGAGGAAATTTGCTACACAGAAAAACATTTCAATCACAGTGACCATTTATTGTGGTAACTGATTTTAGAGAGCTCTCAATTCCATTGTTTAAAAAGCTTGATTTTTGATAATGATACTCTTGTGTGATATAGGATATATTTTTAGCGAGCCAGGACTTTATGTCCGGGGAGCTAATGTCACAGCCCTAGTGTCGGCGTCAGCGTCGCATCTTCAAAAACTTTAACCTGGTCTATATCTCAGGCACTATTAGAGATACAGCCTTGATACTTCACACATGGATACCTCCCGTCAAGACCTTTCATTTGAGACCATGACCTTTGACCTAGTGACCTTGACCTTGGAGTTTAACCTACTTTTAAAAAACTTTAACCTGGCCTATATCTCATGCACTGTTACATATAGAGCCTTGATACTTTTTCAATGTTTTACTTGTGTCCATACTTTTGAATGTGGGGTTTAGTGTTCATGTTTAATGGGGTTGAGTAAATGAAATGGCCAAACATATCGTAACGGTTGCAACAAATAAAAGAAACATTTTATGTTTGATCAGAGTTTGTGGGGTTCTATGATTTATATTTTATGGGGTAAGATTATCAAAATGTCCATTGGTTCTGTGGGGTTGTGATAGAAGAAACCAAACTTAAGAATTAATTTTTCAATATATGATTTGTATCCGTACTTTCAATGTGGGGTTCTATAATCTATATTTTATGGGGTTAGATTATTTATAATCAAAATGTCCATTGGTTCTGTGGGGTTATGATAGAAGAAACCAAACTTCATACTTTTTCAAAGTTTTACTTGTGTCCATATTTTCAATGTGGGGTTTTGTGTTCATGTTTAATGGGGTTGAGTAAACGAAATGGCCAAACAGAAAGGGTTGCAACAAATAAAACTTGATCAGAGTTTATGGGGTTCTATGATTTATATTTTATGGGGTTAGATGATCAAAATGTCCATTGGGTCTGTGGGGTTGTGATAGAAGAAACCAAACTTCGTACTTTCGCAATGTTTGACTTGTGTCCATACTTTCAATGTGGGTTTTTTTGTTCACGTTTAATGGGGTTGAGTAAATGAAATGTCCAAATGAATTATGGGGTTGCAACATATAAAACCCCCAAACATTTTTATGTTTGATTAGAATTTGTGAGGTTCTTTAGTCCATATTTTATGGGGTTAGATAATCAAAATTCCCATTGGTTCTGTGGGGTTGTGATAGAAGAAACCAAACTTCATACTTTTTCAATGTTTGACTTGTGTCCATACTTTCAATGTGGGGTTTTGTGTTCATGTTTAATGGGGTTGAGTAAACGAAATGTCCAAATGTATTATGGGGTTTCAACTGTGCAACATATAAAAAAACCCCATACATTTTTATGTTTGATTAGAATTTGTGAGGTTCTTTAGTCCATATTTTATGGGGTTAGATGATCAAAATTTCCATTGGGTTTGTGGGGTTGTGATAGAAGAAACCAAAATTCATACTTTTTCAATGTATGACTTGTGTCCATACTTTCAATGTGGGGTTTTGTGTTCATGTTTAATGGGGTTGAGTTAACGAAATGTCCAAATGTATTATGGGGTTGCAACATATAAAAACCCCAAACATTTTTATGTTTGATTAGAATTTGTGAGGTTCTTCAGTGATAATTTTACAATTTTAAGACAGTGAGTCCTGGGGACTCGCTGGATTCCATATCAATGAGTCCAGCTACTAGCTTAGTGAGTCCAATACACTATTTTCAATAGGAAATCTGTAAAAATTGTTGCATCCTGGGACTCGCTAGAATTAAAACTTTGCATCCTAGAGACCAAATTATGAGTAAAAGTTGCAGGATGCGCAGGTAAAAAAATCACTGTTCTTTAGTCCATATTTTATGGGGTTAGATAATCAAAATTTCCATTGGGTCTGTGGGGTTGTGATAGAAGAAACCAAAATTCATACTTTTTCAATGTTTGACTTGTGTCCATACATTCAATGTGGGGTTTTGTGTTCATGTTTAATGGGGTTGAGTAAACGAAATGTCCAAATGTATTATGGGGTTGCAGTGATTTTGTTACAAATTTATGCTGAAGAGTCCTGGGACCCACTTGTTCCCAAAACAATGAGTCCAACATTGAAACATATGAGTCTTTGAAAGACAATGTCGATTACGCATTGAAAATGTTAGCATTCTGGGACTCACTGAATATTTTTCAATGAGTCCTGAGAGAAAAATGTGAGTCAGGGACTCGGGACTCGCAGGTAACAAAATCCCTGGGGTTGCAACATAAAAAAACCAAACATTTTTATGTTTGA
Organism: Fragum sueziense; assembly: GCA_963680895.1. Lineage (NCBI taxonomy): Eukaryota > Metazoa > Mollusca > Bivalvia > Cardiida > Cardiidae > Fragum > Fragum sueziense. The sequence goes on from OY804602.1 coordinate 25,485,491, forward strand.
TCAGAATTTGTGAGGTTCTTTAGTCCATATTTTATGGGGTTAGATAATCAAAATTTCCATTGGTTCTGTGGGTTGTGCTTGAAGAAACCATAATTCATATTTTTTTTACGTTTGATTTGTGTCTATACTTTCAATGTGGGGTTTTATGTTCATGTTCATCTTTGGGTTTGTGTAAATGAAAAGCCCAAACATATTGTGTGGTCACAACATATAAAAACACACTATATTTATGCTTGATCAGAGTTTGTTGGGTTCTATGGTCCATATTTAATGAGGGAAAGATGATCAAAATGTCCATTGGTTCTGTAGGGTTGTGCTTGAAGAAATTATTTTTTCAATTGTAAGTGTGTCCATACTTTCAATGTGGGGTTTTGTCTTCATTTTTAATGGGGTTGTTTAAATGAAATGGCCAAACATATTGTGGGGTCGTAACAGATTATAAAAAATGTTTTATCAGAGTTTGTGGAGTTCTATGGTCCATATTTAATAGGATGAGTTAATCAAAATGTCCATTGGTTCTGTTGGGTTGTGATAGAAGAAGCCAAACTTCATATTTTTCAAGGTATGATTTGGATCTATTTTTTCAATGTGTGGTTGTGTAAATGAAATGGCCAAACATATTGTTGGGTTGCAACATAATCATATGAAACCTTACCAAAAGAATATTTGTAGGAAAGGCTACAAACTATAGGATGTAATTTTGATGTATTGTCTTGTTTGGTTGCTATTGAAACTTGAGAAAAATGTCTGTTTTTCGTCTTGTACCAAGGAGCTCTGTAATGAAAGCCTCACTTATTTTTGTCAGTAGTTTATGTAAAATTAATGTTAATTTCAATTGCAGATGCAGATCGTATGAACTAAGAAGAACCGGTGTGGATCAGTTAGGTGAGGAAGTCAAAGAAGAACTAACAAAGTTTGAACGGCACTTGATCTCCATTCAAGATCATGTGACTATACATGGAAAGGTATACCAGTATTTTATTTTACCAATTTTAAATTTAGCCCCCATCACCTGTTCTACTCTCCACGCTGAGGCCTGTACACATGTCTACAGACTACTTGTAGCCTCTGCATTAATGAGCGATCAAAACAAATATTGAAAGTAGAAGCACCTTCACCTTGTTGGGAAAACCCAAAAAGAAATTAAGTCCATAGCCAATCAGAAGACTGATAGCAACATAAGCTTGAAAAACATGAACAAATTGTCTTTGTTGGAACGCATTCCAATCCCCAGTTTATTGACAGCTCAAAATTACATGGGCAATGTTTTATCCAAATTGACCAATGCAGCGTGAAAAACTTTACCTTGGTCATAACTTTGTTACTGAAGCTAACCTTACACACTTGTTCACCATCACAAACATATTTTGTTGAAAAATCTTAAGGTGCTGGAGTGGTGAAGTGACGTAACATGTACTTGCACACCTGTATAAGATAAGAAAATCTTTAATGGTCATCTTATTTCAAACACCAGCGACGTTATGTGATAAAATGTAATGCAGAAAAGAGGTTTCATTTAGATAACACTTTGTAATATATTTCAGGCACTGAATACAACAGTATCGGAGAGACAATGGATACTGGACTACCTTGGTCATACGATTGACGTACATCGTATCCACTACCGCCAGACTTCTGATGTAATTGAAAGGGTGGACATGGCAAAAATCCTGCTCATCCAGACTTTGGGCTAGTTGCTAAGTATCGGGGGAAGAGTCTAGAGGACATCCAACTGAATGGTAACCATTAGTGAAACTATCTCTTGAAATGGAATATGAATGAATTTATAATTGTGGACATTTTTATACAGACTATGGTACATTCTTAATTGTCAGTGACTTATATTATTATCAAGTGAAAGATCAAGTACCAATCGGTGCTCTTGATTTATTTTTCACAAACAAAATTTTGACAAAGTCTGTTTTGCACTGGTGGATGTGGTGAAGCGGTTAATGAGCCAGGGGCTGCAGGTTTGATCCCCCGCCGGACTGTCTTTTAGATGAGGCTTGAAGCCTAGACCCCTACTCCATATAACCTTCATGGGTTGTTGGGGCGTTAAACCCAACTCGAACAAATCTGTTTTCTGCACATTTTGTTTTTATACATGGGTGGAGGGTTACACACAATCATGGTTTTCTATTGATGCAAGCTAACATGCCTTAAGAAACCTGTTGCCAACATCTTGGATATGAATCAAGTTGATTAACTCTGCATCTCGTCCAGATCAATGCTGTATGACACATGAAAAATACATCCAAAAAATTTGAAACGCCTTGAAAATTGCAGATGACAAATTTAGACAAAAAAATTTTTGGGCAAGAAAACGGTTAACAACAATGTTGTTTATTAATTTGAATTTTTTCATGTTATATATTCAGACAAGGTTCAAGACATCGCATCCCGAACTGGATTTTTCTGCGGACCAGGAGACACAACCAGGGACATCAGACTATCAGCAGGGGTCTGTCGCTCAACGTGGCCCTTCCAGATGACGGAGACCTTGATAGGGAATACATTCCAGATATGACAGGAAGATTAGGTAGTGGTTACAAAAAAAGCCAAAGCGAAAGAAACCTACTCAACATCAAAGGAAGAAATGGAGCCTAAATGAGGAGCAAGAGTTTAAAGAGTTCTTTAACCATTTCCCAAACAAGACCTGGTTTTGATGTCCTTAATCAAAATGGCTTTTGAAAATATTGAGGCAAAAGAAGAAACTGCTGAAAACCAGCAGTTCCTTCTTTTGTCTCAATATTTTCTTGGCTATATAACACTCAATTCCAATCTTTATTAACGTTTATTTCGTTGTCTGCAGCAGCTTCCAAACTGGATCACCCTAAAATTTTGCCGTTTGGAAAAGGGTTAAGGAAGACTTCGAGGAATTCCAGCTACCAGGACAAAAAAAAGAATTGAAAAGATAATGAAAGTCAGTTCTAACAACAAAGGTTGTATTTACCAGAGAAAGAGGGACACAATAAAAAAGAAAATAAGTAACATGATGAAATAAATGCATTACAGGGAAGGCCATTGGTTCATGTGTAACAGTTAAGGCCATTGCTTCATGGGTAACAGTGAAGGCCATTAGTTCATGCGTGACAGTGAAGGCCATTTGTTCATGCGTGACAGTGAAGGCCATTAGTTCTGACGTTTGTTGAAGAAAATCATGCTCGACCGTGCAGAGCCTGAAAGGGTTTGACTTGGTTTACCCTCACCCTTTCTTCTGTTTATTTGAATTTGACAAAAGCAAGAAATTAAGCAGACAATAATTGTATTGACTAGTTATTCAATTTGAAATTTTAGTACCCGAGAACAGAAAAATAACTCATCGCTGGCTAAGAAAAAAGGTTCGTATCTTTGGGTATGTTGTATAATCAGTAATCAATGTCTAACCCAATAACTTAAATCAAAGTAGTTCTGTGTGACCATGATCATGAATTGTGTCTGTGTTTTATCACAGCAACTCGAGTTAGAAAGCTATTGTTCCAGAAATTTCTAAAACACAAGCATGTGTACAGTAACTCTCAGAAAAATTGAGACCAGGCCCCTGTTTCTCGAAAAAACTTAAGTACGTTCTCATGCTCAAATCTGAGCACCGTGCTCAAATCGCACGAAATTCACGTGAACTTCAATCGAATACCCTTCAACGTTGGAGAGTATTCCTTTGAAGTTGAGCAGGTTCTCATGAGAATATACTTAAGTTTTTTCGAGAAACAAGGGCCAGGTTTAACAATTACAAACATTTCTAAACATTTTCTGGTGTTTTTGCTGTACGAGCAGTTGTATTATAACATGTATATTTAAGTGTTTTCTGGTGAGACATGGAAGAACTATGTATAACACGATCATGAATTCAATATCCACTTTATCACTTAGTCAAAAAAAAAAACAATTGAAAACTTGAGGATATGTCTTTCTACTACACTTATCAACATAACAATTTCTTATATAAGAAAACATATAATAAAATGTATTACCGTATAGCACTTTATTTCTGCGGGGTCCAAATTCTGCGGTTTTTCCAGAAATCAGGCGGGTTAAATTTCTGCGGAACATATTTCTGCGGTCTCTCATTTTGCAAAATCAAAGATTTTATTTCTGCGCTATCAAATCAGTTTTAGTTAGTGTCGGACATAGTTTGAAAGACGATTTCTATTTACTCCGTTAGGGTAAAGGGTCAAGCCCACTCATTTACCAGTATCTACATTATAAAGGCGTTATGGGAAACAATGCCGTATACAGATAGGTGTGAAAAGAAAGATGTGTCAAACTGTTACCAATCAGTCAAACTTGTTGAATCATTCATTTATGGATAAACAAAAATGTCCTATCTACACCTTAATTAAAGCTATAGTTACATCATTTTTTTAATGAAAAAAAAACCTTCATTTTTATGAAATTGCGCTTTGCATCAGAGGGTTACTGTTTAACTTGTACTTGAACTGACTAAAATTGAAAACAACCTGAACATTCAGGGTTAAAATTCTGCGGATTTTATTTCTGCGGTGCCGATGAGGACCGCAGAAATAGCAGAAATAAAGTCCCCGCAGAAATAAAGTGCTATACGGTATAAGGTAAACGGCATTGTTATCTTGAAAGAACATACTACTCTAATGCAATTTCATGTCGCACCTGCATCATTTCGATAGTTTGCCATTGTCCACAATTTTGGTTAAGTTATGAAAATTTACAGTTCTGTAACTATTTAATTAATACATTTGAAATGGGAAATGATAAAAAAGAATATTCATTGCTCAATGCTCATAAAATTTTTGAACTGAAAAAAATCTTCTGACATCAGGCAATATTTGTGAAATGATCTTTTGGTAGCATATTTGCATTTAGAGTAGGAAAGTCTACCCCACAATGATTATTGGGAAGACAACCCCATAATGTTGCTCCGTCTTAACCCCAGAATGATTTTTGAGAAAACCACCCCATTATGTAGCTCTTGTATGTACGGCTGATGTCCTCCCCACAACAACATTTTGGGCAAAATGTTGGAGACCCCACAATGATTTTGGACAAAAGTCCCCACAATGTACCTGTCGTCTGTACGTCCGTCCGTCCATCTGTCCGTCCGTTCACAATTTCTTTCAACATCTTCTCCTCCTAAACCATTGGACCAATTTTGACCAAACTTGGCAGGAATGTTCCTTGTGTGATACTTTTCAAAATTTGTTCGTGAATTTTTGATTTGTCAAAAAATGTAGGCGTGGCAGGCAGAAAGGGGCTTATCAGACTAGAAATCATAAGAAAATTCTTTAAAAATCAACCATCGGGCCCAATTGAATCAAACTCGGCAGGAATATTCCTTGAGTCACTCTTTTCAAAATTTGTTCACAAATTTTTATATTTGTCAAAAAATGTGGCCGTGGCAGGGAGAAAGGGGCTTATTAGACTTAGAGATATCATTAGAAAATTCTTTAAAAATCAACCATTGGGCCAATTTGAACCATACTTTGCAGGAATGTGCCTTGAGTCATTCTTGTCAAAATTTGTTCACAAATTTTTATATTAAATTTTGTCAAAAAATGTGGCCGTGGCAGGGAGAAAGGGGCTTATTAGACTTAGAGAAATCATTAGAAAATTCTTTAAAAATCAACCATTGGGCCAATTTGAACCATACTTTGCAGGAATGTGCCTTGAGTCATTCTTGTCAAAATTTGTTCACAATTTTTTTTCATTTGTCAAAAATTGTGGCCGTGGCAGGGAAAAAGGGGCTTATCATACTTGGAGAAATCATAAAAAAATTCTTTAAAAATCAACCATTGGGCCAATTTGAACCATACTTGGCAGGAATGTGCCTTAAGTCATTCTTTTCAAAATTTGTTCAGAAATTTTACATTTGAAAAAAAAAACATGACCGTGGCAGGGATAAAGGGGCTTATTAGACTTAGAGAAATCATAAGAAAATTCTTTAAAAATCAACCATTGGGCCAATTTGAACCAGACCTTGCAGGAATGTGCCTTGAGTCATTCTTTTCAAAATTTGACCACAAATCTTTTTATTTGTAAAAAATTGTGGCCTTGGCAGGGAGAAAGGGGCTTATCAGACTTGGAGAAATCATAAGAAAATTCTTTAAAAATCAACCAATGGGCCAATTTTAAGCAGACTTTGCAGGAATGTTCTTTGAGTCTCTCTTTTCAAAATTTGATCACAGTTTTTTTCATTTGTAAAAAACTGTGACTGTGGCAGGGAGAAAGGGGTTTATTAGACTTAGAGAAATCGTAAGAAAATTCTTTAAAAATCAACCATTGTGCCCAAATGAAGCAGACTTTGCTGGAAGGTTCCTTGAGCGACTCTTCTCAAAGCTTTTTCGCGGATTTTTGATTCGTCAAAAAATGAGGGTGTGGCAGGGATGAAGGGGCTTATCAGACTTAAAGAAATCATAAGAAAATTCTTTAAAAATAAACCATTGGGCCCAATTTAACCAGACTTTACTGGAATGTTCCTTGAGTTACTCTTTTCAAAATGTGTTCACAAATTTTTCCATTGGTCAAAAAATGTGGGCATGGCAGGGAGGAAGGGCTTATCAGACTTAGAGAAATCATAAGAAAATTCTTTAAAATAAACCATTGGGCCAATTTTCTATTTCCCTTATCTGTTGCTCTCAGGCTGGCCCCATGTTTATCTTATGTAAACAAATAAGGGATTAGCTTTAGCTTATCAGATGGTAATCTTTCACTAAATTCTATCAATCACAGACAAAATCTTGTTAATTGAGCCTATCATAAATGATCAATCTCTAACAGATCAGTATGCTTTGAAAATTAGCCCTATGTTGTATATTGCGAAATCATGAAATAATTGTTGAAAATTAACTAACTCAACAATTGTGCTAATTCATACCCAACCTTACAGGATCGATTGGAACAAAATTATTTCTTAATTGTTTCCAAACAGAAAGTCCTTATAAGTTTCATGCCTTTGAATTTGACAAAATTGCCATTATCACTCTTGTCATCTTGATTCAGGTGAGCGATTTAGGACCATCATGGTCCTCTTGTTCTTTTTAGCCTCGTTTTCATAACCATCCCCCAAGGGACGTAACCCAATACAAATATACTTTTACATATGTAAGAGTTGTCTTTCTTATACTGAATAGTTAAACAGTTAAACACTACAACTTCTCCTCTTTTGAAATTTAAAGTTTTAACATACAGAAAACTTTGGAAACCATGGTCTTATTTCTTTTTTTAACAAACTACAATGAAAATCACAAATCCTCTTAGTAAATTGCCATTATGCTAGAATAAATAATTATCATGCTATCAGAATGGCAATATGCTAACTCTGGTAATCAAATGACAATTTTGCATGTTTGCATACCTTGCAAAATAAAATGTAACCTGCAAAATTTTACACATCTGCAAAATTTGTTACATTTCAAACTCAATTTACTGATTAAACATTTTAAACTGACTATAACACTGTTTCTCAATTGAAAAGTCTTATCTTTTAGTTTACTTTTTCTTAAACTAATCTAATTATCTAACCCATTTCAAAATCCTGGAATCTTGCAGGTGTTTGTCTAGCACGTGCAGACCTTCTTAAACCTTGACATTGTGACTCATTCACAGACTCTTTCTGAGTTTCGACTCTAGTTTCGCTCTCTGAATGATTAAAGGAATGATTTAAAGAATGATTTGAAGAATGATCTGAATTTGAATTTTCATCAAACCGATTCAGACTAGCTCCTGTCGATAAATCTTCCTTCTCACTAGCTTCAATGTATCTCTTTACATGTGTTGAATTTCTAACTTTTGTAACTCCTTCTGGGGATTCAACCACAACCTGATTCCCTGATTTATTCAATAATGTATACGGCTCATGGTGAAATGTTGTTGAAAGCTTGTCCCGCTTGTCTTGCTTTAGTAGAACTTTCTCCCCGACAACCAGATTCCTCTCTTCAGCCCCTCTTTTTCTGTCTATATACTGCTTATTCCTATCTTTCATGTACATATCTCTGTCTCGAACCTGCTCATCGTTCAGCGTAAACTGAATTTCCGGTAACTTCGTCTTGATCTTGCGTTTAAACAACAGCTCAGAAGGACTAATTCCAGTCGTATTATGTGGAGTGGTTCTGTAAGCTAAGAGATATTTCCTGACTTCAATTTTCCAGTTTTTCCTTTCTGCCTGAGCTATCTTGATCCGTTTTAGTAGAGATCTATTCTGTCGTTCCACCTCCCCATTAGCACTTGGGTGTAACGGTGTGGTTCTTCTGTGGATAATATCATTGTCTTGAAGATACTTCTCGAATTCTTCCGACACAAATTGACGTCCATTGTCACTAGTAATACTTATCGGTAAACCATGTACTATAAACATTTTCTCTAAACTGTCTATGATTTTCTCTGTTGTAATTGTTTTCATAATGTCTATCTCATAGTATCTGCTGTAATAGTCAACACAAACAAATACATAATCACCTGACGGCAATGGTCCCATTAGGTCAATAGCAAGATCCTGCCATGGTCCTGCTGGCATTTCTGTAGGCTTCAATGGTTCTGGATTACAAGGTAAACTAACTAATTGACAGCCATAACAACTTCTCACGAACTTCTCTACATCAGCATCCATTTTAGGCCACCATACTTTACTTCTCAGATTCAACTTAGTTCCTACTATTCCCAAATGACCTTCATGTGCTAACTGAATACACTTTGTACGCAAACTTCTCGGAATAACAATTCTAGTTCCTCTCAAAACCAAATGTCCTATGGTACTTAACTCATACCTAACAGGCATAAATGATGATGAATCTTTCCACTGGTCGGTTTGAATAGACTTGTGAAGCTCTGTCAATTCTTCATCTTCAGATGATATTTTCTCAACCTGTGTAGTCGACAATGCACATGGTGTAGCATTTTCCGCGACAAATCGTATAAAATCATCATCATTCTCACTTTCGTGAATCAAAGTACTCTTCTCTTCGTTCACTGTAACTCTGGACAAGAAATCTGCTATGTTCACTGTACCTGGCTTGTACTTCACCTCAAACGAATAAGGAAGCAATCGTAAAATCCATCGTTGGATCCTAGCTGACGGCTTAGACTTTGCAGAGTATATCACTTCCAACGGCTTGTGATCCGTGATTAGTTCAAATTTTGATCCATACAAATAGTTGTTATACTTCTCGCATGCCCATACAATCGCTAACACCTCTTTTTCAGTGGTTGAGTAGCGTTTCTCCACATCAGTCAAAGTTCTGCTGGCATAGCTGATAACCTTTTCTTTACCCTGGTACTCTTGTATGAGAACTGCTCCTAATCCAACATTACTAGCATCGGTTACCAATTTTGTACGACGACCTGGATGGAAAATTCCCAAAGTTTCGCTTTCAGACATCATGTTTTTCAGTTTGGTAAAAGCTTCATCTTGTCTTCGTCCCCATGTAAATGTAACATTCTTCTTGGTCAGTTCCCGTAATGGTTCAGTCACAGTTGCCACATTCCTTAGATATCTGGCACTAAAATTTACCAGCCCTAGAAAACTCCGTACTTCTGATGCATTCTTTGGCCTCTCTGCTTCTAGTAAACTTTTGACTCTTTCCTCTGTTGGACTTATTCCTTTTCCTGAAATGACATGTCCCATGAATGTAACCTTGTCCAAATTAAACCTTGATTTGTCTAAATTGACTGTCAGACCTCTACTTCTTAAGGTATCCATGCATTTCCTCAGCTTAGCATCATGGTCCTCTTTGTCTCTCCCGTGTACTATGATATCATCTGCGATGTTTGTTGCCCCCTCACATGGCTGTAAAACCTGTGAAATTATGTGCTGAAACATTTCTGGTGCGGAATTTACCCCGAAATTCAACCTTTTATAACGGTATAAACCTCTATGCGTGATAAATGTAGTAATAGGCCTGGATTCTTTATCCAAAACAATCTGATGAAAACCCATATTCAGATCAATCTTACTAAATATTTGACTATCACTCATTTCAATCAGTACATCGTCAATGGTAGGTATAGGATGACGTTCCCTAACAATTGCTTGGTTTGCCTGACGCATATCCACACAAAGCCTTATATCACCTGAGGGCTTTGGTACTACTACCACCGGACTCACCCATGGAGTAGGACCATCTGTTGGCTCAATAACATCTAAATCCACCAACTCATCCAATTTGTCATGTACTTTTTGCCTTAAACTCAATGGTACAGAATACATTTTCTGTGCCACTGGCTTGACACTAGGGTCAATATGTAGTTTCAACTCAAAATCAGACAACTTGCCTAATCCTGAAAAACAATCAGAATATTCAGACAAAATATTTTCATTAATAGAACAAACAGTGTCTAACTTTAACAAACCAAGTTTTGCTGCTGTATTTCTAGACAAAATTGCTGGAGCTTTGTTTTTAATCACATAAAAAGTAACTTTCTTAACAATGTTGTCAGTACCCGGAACTGAAACATCAGTTACAAACTCTCCAAGCAAATTTAATGGTTCAGAACTACCATATGAAAACAGTTTCTTTTCAGTCTTTTGTGTGCTATAACAAAATATTTTATGCATTTTCATGTATTCCCATGTTTCTTTATCAACAATGTTAGCAGACGACCCACTGTCAATAATGACTTTTGTCGCAATGTTACCAACATTTACTTCTTGCTTGCTCAAATCATGTGTATGTACATTGAATGAGTATCCAAAGTCATTATGGTCACACTCATCATTTGAGCTTTGATCATTGACCTGTCTAACATGCTCAGACTTATCTTTAGTTTTGCAACATTTCATGAAATGGCCTATATTTTGACACTTATGGCACTTTTGATTCCTAGCTGGACATTTTGGATCTTTTCCAAAGTGACCAGTGTTCCCACATCTAAAACACTTTTGGTTTCCTTTTCTCTCTTGTTTGTTTGGTGTTTTCCCCTGTCCATGTGTCCGTTGATGGTTCTGTTTTGCGCCAGCCACCCTGTTGACCTGTTCTGACTTCGCCTGATCCATCATTTTTCCTTGTATATGGGAAAGTTCCATGGTATTAGAGATTTTACGCAACTCGTCCAATGTCAAATCATCCCCCTTTTCTAGTAATTTAACACGCAAACTCGAAGACCGACACGTTTCAATGATGTGATCCCGAATAGCCTCGTCTGCGTTGACAAACCCACAATGAGCTGATTTGGTACATAATCTCGTAACATATTGTTCTATTGTTTCATTTTCCTCTTGCTGTGCTTTTCTAAATACATAGCGTTCATATGGGGTATTAGTTTTGGGAGAAAAATGTTTGTTCAGCGTTTTGACACATTTCTGGTAAGCATTGTCTCCCTCTTCTCCAATTTCCTCCAATGTGAAATAAATGTCCTGCACAGGCAACCCTGCGTGGTGGAGAAGTAACGCCCGTTTCTGCGCAGCATCAGTCACCCCCTTCCCTGTGGCATACAGTTCAAATCCCCTTAACCATCGACTCCAAGCCTGGCTTAAGTGGGTGGGGTTCATATTGGGGTCAAACCTCTCAACTGCCGCGATTTCTACCGCTTTCGCCATATTTCTGTAGCCCGTCACCTTCAGAACTTCTATTTACACTCGTCGCCAATTGTACTGTTGTGGACGGAGTGGTAAGGCCCGCATAAAATCAAGAAAACAACCCGCATTTAAGACCATGCTGTTTATTCTTTTTAGCCTCGTTTTCATAACCATCCCCCAAGGGACGTAACCCAATACAAATATACTTTTACATATGTAAGAGTTGTCTTTCTTATACTGAATAGTTAAACAGTTAAACACTACAGCGTAGACTGAGAGTTCTTGTTTGGAAATATGCAATGAAAAGATCAAAACATTACAGGGATTAATTTTATGTAAACAGTGACTAGAGTTTGACAAAAACAAAGATATAACACTGATATATACAAATTAAAACCTTATTGTGGCGTAATGCTTCGATGCCGAGTAACCAAAGTTTTTGCTCTTTTTATTCAACTTCGCTAGTGCAGTCCAGGGATTTTATTTTGGGGGTTGTCTCAGGGGCCAAAATTCAGCCCCCTTTCCCAATCGAATTTAGCTTACCCTTTTACCCCAATCTGATGAAAAAATTCCCAATCACAAATTCACAATATAGAAAAAATATAAATACCTCAGTAAAATTGCTTTTACAATTCATTTGTGAACAATCTAAAACTCTTTACTATAAAAGTTGTTATTAAAGGTTTATAATTGAATTTCACTTAATCTAACACCTTATATGATAATGAGGTAAGTGTATGTTTTGAAAATTTCGCTAATTTTCCCAGTTGAAAAGGCCACAGGGCCCCTTCCCAAAATTGCCAAAAGAAAAAAATCCCTGCTGTCTGGTAATGGGTTAAATGAGGCACTTTTGCAATACAAATAATTTTTCATCATTTCTATTTCAGACCACAAAAAAGAAGAGAACAAGGAAGTTACGTGGTCATGTGAGCCATGGCAAAGGCCGTGTTGGTAAGTATAGGTCTTGATTTCTTAACCAAACTGGCATTACATTTGACTGCCCCAATTTGAAGTAAGTTGCAGACATTTGGGAAGAATTGGGTCAACGCTGCAGGTCGATTAATAACTTCAACAACATCGCTGATCTTGAAAACGCACTTCATGTGGAATGGCAGGGCATCCCAAATAATGTCATTCAAAGGTATGTTCACTCCATGCCACGACGTCCTGTGAAGTGTATTCATGTACATGGAAGTCACACATGTTACTGAGCGTGACATAACCACATTTTATCTCATTATTGTAATCAATGGGACTACTGTTCCAGGTTATATTGACCAAACTTGTTTTACTGAAGAATTTTTATTTTCACCTCTGCACTTAAATCACTTATCAGTCAGAAAGAAAAAGGATAAGAGCACTAACAGCAAAATTACACATTTTATTGCAAAATAGTGTGTCTTTATTTATATCTAATTGAAATTTCACAATTATGCAATTTGTGGGACATATTGTCGAATGAAAGTAGTGTAAAGAAACTTTTTTTGATGAGTGTATAAGTTATTGATTCTCATACCTAGTCAGCCAATACCGTAAACTTTATTTTCTCAGGCAAACACAGGAAGCACCCTGGTGGTCGAGGTAACGCTGGTGGTTTCCAGGTCCACAGAATAAACTACGATAAATAGTAAGTAATCTTTTCTCTGGCTCTGTCACTGCCATATGTTCATATTTACAGTTACGGAAGCTGCGGCCATAGCAAAGTTGCCTAGTAGCGTGTCATACTCTTAACAAAGAGGTCTTGGGTTAGATTCCCAGCTGCTACAACACGGTGGATAATCACGTGATGCAACAATTTCAGAAAATCTTCAATAATTTTGTTAAAACTGGACCGATTTGAATTCGGTTTGAAGCAGAGAATGTAGACAGAAGTCATGCATTAGATGGACGTAGTTGATTTTCGAAATCAACTGATAAAAAAGCTATTGAAGATAAACCAAAATTTTGGTTTATCTTCAATAACTTTTTTACCAGTTGATTTTTCAAAAATCCAACACGTCCATCTAGCTTATTCCTGCCATTTTCCCAACTTCTCAGCTTCAAACCAAATTCAAATTGGTCAAGTATTAAAAAAGATATTGAAGATTATCGGAAATTCTGAGTCACATGATTATACACCATGTACAATGAAATTTGTTCTTTTTGACATTAGTCTCCGAACAACAGATGAATAACTATTAACCTTAGTGGGAGGCTTGGAAAGTATGTGGTTGCGAGAGAAACAGCAGCCCTGGTTTCTCGAAAAAACTTTTAACCCTTTCCCATACATTGACGCTTTTGGACGCCTCACCAAATAAAGGCTTTGGAAAACATTGTGGAAAATGAAGAAATTACTTTTCACAAGCAATTTCTTCATTTCCCACAAAGTTTTGTACCCCCAAAAGACCAAAAAATGTTAAATTCATGGACTTAAAATTGACGTCTGCAGCACCTTTGAATTTGGACAAGTCCAAAATTTTGTCGTTTGGTAATGGGTTAAGTACATACTCATGAGAACATGCTCAACTTCAAAGGAATACTCTCCAACATTGAAGGGTATTTGATTGAAGTTCACGTGGATTTCGTGCAATTTGAGCATGGTGTTCAGATTTGAGCATGAGAACGTACTTAGGTATTTTTGAGAAACCGGGGCCAGGAGTCCATGATAAGGTGCTCAAGCCTCTGCTGTAGACACACAGGGTGTCCACCGACTTTCGAATTTGGGGGGTACAAACCATACTTTTACAGCATGCTTGTACCCCCTCTATAAGAGACATAGAAGGCTGCTTGCAAAAACTGGGGGTACAAGATTCATTTAGGGGGTAAAAAACCCCCATTTGGGGGTTTTTGGACACCCTGGACACAGTCATGGTTCAGGGATAATTTCTTAAAAGGGATTCATGCTTTTCAATTTCGCCTAAATAAAGTTTCCTCTTGAAAACAGTCAAGGACTCGACAAAAGGGAATTTAATGCTAATTCTTCAACTTGTCATCAATGATTGATATGGTTGGAAGTTAGTACATTCCCAAACAAGACCTGGTTTTGACGTCCCTTATAGAAAAGGCTTGGGAAAACATTGAAACAAAACGTCGGTGCTATGACAAAATGGCGTAACAAATTAGTTACGCCATTTTGTCAATTTTTTTTTATAAATGCTTTCTACTAAGTATGTAGGAGCGCATATCCTGTCAAAACGGCGTTTTTCTACACCTATTAGAACCCTTTCAATTATCATGTGACAAAATTGCGTAACTCGATTTAGCTGACAAAATGGCGTTATACGTAGACAAATTTACACGAGAGTAATAGTGAGTTACGCAATTTTGCCGGCATATTTTTTACCATTTTTTAAAACGGCAAAAACGTTTTTGGCTCTCCTGAAAAAAATGGTTTTCGAGCAAAATTTCTATTACGCCATTTTGTCATAGCACCGACGATTAAAGAAGAAACTGCTGATAACCAGCAGTTTCTCCTTTTGTCTCTATATTGTCTGTGCCATATTTTACACAAATTATATCTTTAATAACATCCATTTTGTCATTTGTAATAGTTATTGAAGTGGATCGCCCTGAAATTTTGTTGTTTGGGAAAGGGTTAATACATTCCACTGTGACACATGTTGATGCCTTATGCCACCTCAAGATAAAGGCTTTGAAAAATATTGTTGGAAATTATGAAGCAATTTCTTGAATTGTCTTTATTGTCCACTATGTTTTCTACACCGGTGAAACAAAAATTTAAAGAAAAATCGTTATCTTGAAATTGCAGTCTGCAATGTCTTTAAATTGGGCCAAATCTAAAATTTTGCCATCTGGTAAGTAACTGGTTAAAACATTACCAAACTAAAAAATTTTGGACTTGTCCAAATTCAAAGATGCTGCAGACGTCAATTTGAATTGAATGGAATTTCACATTCTTTGATCTTTCTGGGTAGAAAAAATTGTGGGAAATGAAGAAATTGCTTGTTACAAGCAATTTCTTCATTTTCCACAATGGTTTTCAAAGCCAATATCTTGAAGGGAGTCAAAAAGAGTCATTGTGTGGTAATTGGTAAAAACAATCACATATTTCTGTTCATTTCAGCCATCCAGGTTATTTTGGTAAAGTTGGTATGAGATACTTCCACAAGACCAACAACAAGTTTTTCTGCCCGACCATCAACCTTGACAAGGTCTGGTCCCTTGTACCTGAAGAAACCAGACTTCATTATTCTAAAGTAACAGACAAGGCACCCGTCATTGATGTAGTCAAATCTGTAAGTTATGGCACATGTTTACAAAATAAATCTATGAAAACAAAGACAATATTTAACTCAAAAAATGTTATTAGCTCGACTTTTCGAAGAAAATGAGAGCTTATACTGTCACCCGGGCGTTGGCATCGGCGTTGCAACAAAGGTTAAAGTTTTTTCAAACATCAAACTTGGAATACTTATTCACCATCACACCCTCTACCTTACTACCAGGGCCCATGACCCTGGCTCCACTATATTTGGAGTTATACCCCTTTATACTAAGCAACTTAGAAAGTCGAGCGCGCTGTCTTCGGACAGCTCTTGTTTTGTATAACATTGTGATGGTTCGAATCCTGCAGATATTTCACACCTTCAAGATTTGAACCAAGTCAAACTCTTGTAAAATTGCATTGAAAATTTAGAATGCATTTCCCACTGGTTAAGATTGGTAAAATTTGTAAACATATGCCATCATATCGTCATTGGACTATAAATATATGCCTGAACCCTTTCCCAAACAAGACTTTGTACGGTGTGAAATTTCGTTATGGATGGAGTACATTAAAATTATGTTTCTATAGTTCTATTCACTTATAGTAGACTAGTAGCGCACAAACGCCATTATAAGAGAGTTTTAGGATTTCATATGACGATTCCAAATACAAAATACATAATTCAAACCTTTTCAAAAGCAGTTTTAGGAAAAGTTAATGGTTGTGTTACTGAAAATTATAATAAGCAGCTTGAGGAAAATGGTTGTTAATGATGTGAGAAAGTTATCCCTGTCTTACAATATAAATCATGGTGACACTTTTGACTCTGAAACAACCTTTCTCAATCTTGTTTGTATTTTCACTATACTTTCCCAAGCAACTTGAGACTAAGTTGAGAGTTGCTTTATCAGAATGTTGAATTTATCGGTGCAGAGCTACTCTACCCATAATAGGCCTTACGGGTGGAAAACATTCTACATTTGTCCTTTAAACTCCAAACCTTAAAGGCCCAGTCACACTACAGCGTATGGAGCCAGCGTATGAGTAACGTATGGATTTTTTGGGCATACGCTGGTATACGCTGAAATACGCTGGAGATACGCTAGGCGTACGTTGGTATATGTTACTCATACGCTGGAGTACGTCGGTATACGCTGATGTACGCTGAGGGCCAAAATAATTTTTGAACATGCACAAAAATTTTCAGCGTATGCCAGCGTATGAATTTTACGCTCGTCATTCGTTTCTCATACGCTGAATACGCTAGAGGTACGCTAAACATACTCATACGTCGAGTACGCTGAATGTACGTTTCTCATACGCCGAGTACGCTTCTTATGCGTTGAATACCGGCAACGCTAATGTGGAGGTTTCAGTGCTGCAACACCACAAAAATTCATTAGAATTAGCAGTTTAAATGCTACAGATAAAAAATGATAATGATTGTAATAACAGAAGAAGCTGTAGAAGATAACAGAGGACGAAGAAGAAGAAGAAATAGAATAAGAAGAAGGGAAAGAAAACAGAGAAAAGAAGAAATAGATGAAGGAGAAAAAGAAGGAGAATGAGAAGAAGAAGAAGAAGAAGAAGAAGAAGAAGAAGAAAGAAGGAGAAGGAGAAGAATGAGGGGAAGAAGGAGAAGAAGTAGAAGGAGGAGGAGAAGAAGTAGAAGGAGGAGGAGAAGAAGTAGAAAAAGAAGACTTTAACCTCCTCCTTCTCCTCTTCCACCTCTTTCTTCTTCTTCTTCTGTCAATTTACTTTCAATGAGTATGGCCAGTTTAATGGTGCACTGAGAAATGAAGGTATGGTACTTCAGGAACTGTCTGCACATTCCTCCAGAAACACTTTTTATGCTCACTTTAGTGTACGCTCATCATACGTTAGATTGACGTTCCGCACTCATACGTGAAAGGTACGCTGATGTACGCTACTCATAAGTCGGAATACGCAGTGAGTTCGCTACTCATACGTTGGCAGTACGCTAGGAATTTTGTTTTCATACCCGTTGTTTGATCTTAAGAAAACATCATGCGCTGAAAAGTTGTGCGTATGGATAATTTTCCGAAATATACGATACGTTACTCGTACGCTGGCTCTATACGCTGTAGTGTGACTGGGCCTTAAGGTGTAGGTACTCATTGAAATGAGGTTATCCAATGAGTACCCACAATGTAGGGTTTGATAAATGCTAATCGAAATACGGTATTTGATTTCAAAATGTCGCCATCCCGTTTTATCTGTAGCCCTGCCAGTGATTCTCAGCATTTTCTCCTTTTGCCTCAATATTTTCTGTGCTCTATTGTTCACATATTTAGCTTCAATAACAACAATTTCACTGATTGCTAGCCTGCAGCTTTCAGATTGGATGAAAAATTTGTCATTTGGGAAAGCGTTTAATTTCTTGGAGAATTAATGGAAATAAACATATATTTTCAGGGCTACTTCAAAGTTCTAGGCAAAGGCAATCTCCCTGCCCAACCAGTGATTGTTAAAGCCAAGTTCTTCAGCAGATCGGCGGAGGAAAAGATCAAGAAAGCGGGTGGAGCCTGTGTTCTTCGAGCTTAGTCCTTGTTTGTATATAGTGGAAATAAATTGTGAAAAAATGGTTGATTTTTGTTAACACATGAAACATCAGGGACCCGTTTTATAAACGATCTTACGACCACGCTTTTGTGTAAACTGCGTAACAAAACATATTATTGCACAAGAAATCAGATTGGGCCAATCAGGTTTGTTGTAGGTATTTACACAAAAAATAATGGTATGATAGTTGATAATACGGGCCCCAGACCTCCAGATAAGAGGGCAGGGGCTCTGAAATCTATTGTACGAGTTGCCCAGGTTGTCCCAAAGAGGTTATGGACAAGTAGAATTTGCCAACATTTTGCTCTTTATTGTTCATACAGACAAGTAACATTTGTCAAACAAACATGGACAAGTACTTGGCTAATTTGAAGATTTCAGAACCCCTGGATGATGAAATTCATTTATAGTTCATCAAACCCAATGTTGTTGGTACTCATTTGCTTAGTCTTGTCGAGACATAGGGTTTGGATTTGAAATAAAGGACCTCTATGGTTAAGGCGAGAAATCTCCCTAAAAGGCTCAGCTCGATGTGACAATTTTCAAAACTTACAAAATTGAGAAACAAAATTAAGCTTTATGGTTAGGTAGATAAATAAATTGAATGAATACCTATTTTATGTCATTTAAAAAGTTCTATAGGTGCAGATAACTCTGGAATTTTGTACCCACCGAAATGTTTTCATTTTCTTACACCACCAGTGTTCATAGAGGTTAAATGAAGTTTCTTTTAAAATGATTTGCAATTTATTTTCTATATACAATGGTAGATGGTGTTGACATCATATGACAGCTTTGGTTTTGTCCGTATTGCGCATGCGCATCATTGAAACAACTTTAAAATCGCACTTTCCCGCCAAAAACTGAGGAATGCCTACCTTCCATAGGCTGGCGAACATCGTTCCACCCCTTGACCCAGCTTCCCATTGACTTATGTTGTGTAACTTGACCATAGGCTTCCTTGGTAAAAAGGATTTCCTGGGTCACGGGGTGGAACATACTTCTAAACTAAAAATATTACTCATATATCAATAACCATATTTTTGGCGGGAAAATTTCGCTTTTTAACTCGTTTCAATGATGCGCATGCGCATTAAGGACAAAACGAAAACTATTTCATGATTTAAACACCAATTTTCCTTACATCTACAGAAAAATTCTTGCAAATGGAATAATAGAAAACTCAAGTCTGGTTAAATGAATACCGGTGGGGTAAGAAAATGTAATTTTAGGGGTAGGTACTGAAACCAAGAGTTATCTGTACATGTCGAATGGTTTTGATTGTACAAAATCATTTTTCATATAATTAAGATATACATCTAACAATACAGATAGAAATGATAGTCAATTTTCATGTTTTGAAAATTAACTTTTCCATTTGAGCCTTTTAGGGAGATTTCTCGCCTTATCCATAGAGGTCCTTTAGAATGTCTTCATCCCCTTTCATCTGTTACTCTGTGTCAAGGCGAGGAATCACATCACATTCCTTAATTACATGATTGGTATTCAGATTAAGGTAGTATGCCTCAATAAGTTTCACTCGATGTCGGAACTTTTCGTTCGTTCGTAAACATTTGTTGGTGGAACGTTCCATCGCCAAACATTTACAATGGCACCTGTATAATTCCTAAGTCACATGAATCTCGTTAGGGTTGTACTACATTAAACCAGAGGTAGGAATCTATGGTTAGGTGCTCCAGCCGTGCCATATGACCATAGCTGTAGAAAACGGCATTTTAAACCCCCAATAAATTAAAACATTACCAATCTGATGAAAATCCAGTGTTAACTTTGAGCAGGGTTTTCCATGACGCACAAATCATGCGTCATTGTCGCAATTTCAATACAAATGACCCCTTAGAAATTTACTTGAGGGACATTAATGACGCAAGTTTCAAAATCCAGATTTTTCTATCATACTTGAGTACTTGGGCATTTGACCCACAAAATAGTAGAAATGACCCCTAACTTTGAAGGCAAGGGGGTCCCAATGACCCCCAAATTCTCATGCTCAGGGAAAACCCTGTTTGAGTAACGTAAGGCAGGCACCTGTTAGGATTCCTCTTCAGTGACCTGGGAAAAACAAAATCTGCTATCTTTACTCAAATAATCAAATTTCTTGTGATTTTCCATGACGCTCCCATGCAAACACAGGGTTCTGCACTGAAATACCTCGTGGCCTTGTTTATGGATTTTATCACTGCCAGAATCCAGTTAATTAACCCATTACCACATTGTGACGCCTTTTGGCACCCAACAAAATTAAGGCTTTGGAAAACGTTGTGGAAAATAAAGAAATTGCTTGTGACAAGCAATTTCTTCATTTCCCACATTGTTTTCTATCCAAAGAGACAAAAACATGTAAAATAACATTCACATGAAACTGTCGTCTGCAACACGTTTGAATTTGGACCAGTCTAAAAAATGTCCGTCTGGTAATGGGTTGAGCTATTACATGTATTTGGAAATTGGTTGGCCAGAAGAAATGATCATTGAAGATGACCCCCGTATGGATGCCTGTCCAATTTTACTGTAAGTACACATCGGATTTTAATCAGATTGGACCGAGAATGTGATCGCTATATGAGTAGACATCAACCGCTTCCGTGGCCAAGTGGTTAGGGCGTCCGCCTCGGAAGCGGGAGGTCGAAGGTTCGAATCCCGGTGGGAGCCGGCCTGCCGGATTAGAACTGATGCGACCGGTTGGTGAGCCGCCAGCTAGTTAAACTAACGGTTACCGTAGACCCATCTCTGCCAGACGCCCGGCATCATGAGTGGGGAATCGGGAGGTACTGCGTATTGAGAAAGAGAGTGTCTCATAAGCCAAAACTGGCTGGCCCTTTAAATAGGGGTGACACTATAATAAACAAACCTTTACCTTTATTTGATAATTCCATTGATCATTTAAATTATTTGAGCATCAAACTTGGTAAAATATGTATAAACGTACGATGCCCTATGGCCTAACCCCAAGTAGGAAAGGATAAGGCCTCTCGTGTCTAGTCATACCCCCCAACTATGAAGTAAAAGGGGTATATTGGTTTCACCATGTCTGTGGACATCAGTCTGTATACCTGTTTCTCATATTATCGAGGTTTCCCAATTATCGAGGATTACACTTGTTTGACGATTTTTCCACATTTAAACGTCACAGCACGAGCTGGCATTCTAGCTATTATTCATTCGATGATGCGGCAACTCGATACACATCAAATAAAACGACGAAATGCATCAAAAGCAAGTATTATCCACTTTCATATTTGCTGTGCCACAAAAGTAAGAAAAATAATGACATATTGAAAACATGAAATTTGATCCAATATTTCAAAGATTTCATGAAAAAAAAAAACAACAGTACTTTGTCAACTGCAAAATGATAATAGGTTTAACAACTTTGAATAGAATTCACAATCCATATCTTCATATATGACGTCATATTATGCAAATCATCGATAATTGGGAAGTTTTCCGAATTTCAATGTAGGTCAACCAAGCAACTTCCGGGAAAGAATTTTGACATTTAAAATTCCTCAATTTTGACAAAAAATTCGCAGAAGGTACTCCTTGTCCTCTTGTTATGTTTGAATAATTTGAATTATGAAAAGGTCCATTCCCTTGACAGCGCGAGATGCAATTCTCCTTATGTCCTCGATAATTGGAGAAAAGGGGATATACTTCTTCTTTTCCGTGCTCTTAACTCGAGAACCATTTGACCTAAGATCATGAAATTTTACACAGTTGTTGCCCATGACCCAAGGAAGAGCCCCATGATTCTTGGTTCACAAAGGTCAAGGTAACAATTGGACTTAATTGAAATCCGTTTCCATGTCAAGAGTGGAGAACCAGTTGACTTAGAATCATGAAACTTGACACAGTTGTTGCTCATGACCCAAGTAGGTGCACTAACGTTTTAGGTCACGAAGGTCAAGGTCACAATTGAACTGTTTAAAATCATGTGCTCTAAGTCCAGGCCATGGTTTCTCGAGAAAACTTCAGTATCTTCTCATGAGAACATGCTCAACTTCAAAGGAATACTCTCCAAAGTTGATGGGTGTTCGATTGAAGTTCACATGGATTTCGTGCGATTTGAGCACGGTGCTCAGATTTGAGCATGAGAACATATCTAAGTTTTTTCGAGAAACCGTGGCCAGAACCCGTTGACCTTGGATCATGAAACTCGACACAGTTGTTGCCCATGACCCAAGGAGGTGCCCTATCATTTTTGGGTCATGAGGGTCAAGGTCACAATTGAAAATCTGTTTCTGTGCTCTAAGTCAGTCAAGAACCGGTTGACCTAGGATCATGAAGCTTTACACAGTTGTTGCCCATGACCCATGGAGGTGGCCTATTGTTTTGGGGTCACAAAGGTCAACAGTCAAGGTCACCAAACTCTTTGTTTCCTTGCTCTAAGTCAAGCACTGGTTGACCTAGGATAAGGATCACGAGACTACACACATGTTGTCCTTTACCCAAGGAGGTGTCCTATTGTTTTGGGGTCAGGAAGGTCAAGGTCAAAGTTGGGCTTTGTTTAAAATCTATTTCTGTGCTCCAATTAAAGAATGGGTTAAAGGTGTCTATGTGTTTAATTGGGTATATCAACATCTAATACATCATCTGCAGTAGCTAAGCTTTAATAGGAACTGTCTAAAGTTTTGCCATTTGAAAGGAGTTAAACACTTTCCCAAACAAGACTTGGTTTTGATGTCCCTAATAGGAAAGGTTTGGGAAAACATTGATACAAAAGAAGAAACTGCTGATAACCAGCAGTTTCTCCTTTTGCCTCAATATTTTCAATGCTATGTTTTACACAAATATAACCTTTATCAGCATTTATTTTGTTGTCTTCAGCAGCTTTTAAATTGGACCACCCAAAAGTTTTGCCATTTGGAAAGGGTTAATTTGTCATGAATATAGACGAATTAGGCTTGCACAACACCATTTTCATACAAAAGTTTAATGATAATGAGATTCCACAACAATGTCAAAAATACAATAAAATACATGTGCATAAAATGAAATGACAAAAGAAGAGACCATGGAGAACTAGAACTATCACTTAAGGTGAAAAAAATACTCCCGCCACTACATTTGTCTAGAAATGCATTTTAATGACAGAAGGAAATAACTCACAAAATATTATTGGTAGAGTAATGTTTTTTCTGCACTGCACCTCTCCCACAATGAGATCTATCTACCTATAAAGTTTTATTATTCTATCTTTAATACTTTTCGAGTTACGCTCTGGAAAGGTTTGTACATGGATGGACAGACAGGTTGATTCCAGAATAACATGAAAACATTCAAACACCAGTCAAGTCAAATTCATTTGCAAAGTCGGTACATAGTATTGACGGCGAGATTTGACCTGGCAGAGCAGACCAAGCAGAAAGGTCAACAGACTTATCGTCCAGGGGTGATAGGTGTGCCGGAACCCCTCGTGATTTGCCGTACACTTCGCATGCTTCGCTATTGACAGCTAACAATAATATTATTCAACGGCTTAACAGTATTTGCATGTGCATACATTTGTCGCGTCATCTTAAAATGGTAGTTGGTTGACTGAATATGCAAAAATGCCGATCCTGGTCAGCCTGTGCCATCTATAGGGTATGACCAAGATGTGAACTGTATCTAAATATTTTCATTTTTTGGAGATTATGCCTATTTTAATGATTAGCTCTATTACTGAAAATTTCGATCCAAACAGACCACGGTAGCTTAATACTTTTATTTGACTAGATAAGATAATATCTTATTTTCACATGGCGGTACAATGTTGTAAAGCGGATACAGTGCACGGTTTTACGTAAATTAACTACGGACCATTCCCATCTAAACTGGACAAGAAACTTTTCCACTTTTGTGAACAGTTAAGGTCACTCTGCCAGGTCAATTATTTTCCTCTATATAACAAGATAATGTCGGCTCTAAAGAGCTTTTAACACCTTTGAAAACAATCAAACGCATCTAAATACCCGTATGAACTATTGATGCAAATCATGATCATGCCTATCATTTACAGTTGAAGCCAATTGGATTGGTCACAGTGAGGAATTATGTAACAACATGTTAGATAATTCACAATAATACTCTTAAAGTGACATTTCACATTTATTTTATTTTTTAACAAGAGGGCCGTTGGCCCTAGGTCGCTCACCTGAGATGGGGTTTTATAACAGATCAGATTCCTTACAGGTAATGCAATAAAGGGTCAAAGATCATATGAACGCCGCTATGCGATTTCAAACCATAGAAAACCCAGAAAACTACCTTAGTGCAATATCATATGTAACTCAAATATGAAGTTTCATCCAATTCGGCTAGGTGGTTATGGAGAAATTGCTTTGGACAGATGGAATTAAAATAAAACATACAGACTGACAAACAAACAGAAATTTACAAATTGACCTAGATCTATGACCTTGAACCTAACTAAATATATTTTTCAAATAGAACATCTACTCATGATAAAGAACACATTTACCCATACATTTTTTAAATCCAGGCATAAATGTAGATGCTAGGCCCCTGATAAGCAGATTTTTTACAAGAAGTCCCCTTTTTCTGCTACAAGGTTTCATATTGAAAAGCGAAGAAAAGTACCTCATAGCAATATCATAAGTAATGCAAATATTAAGTTTTGTCAAATTTGGCTCTGCGGTTATTGAGAAATTGCTTCTGACAGATTTTGTGTAATTTCTCCTTTTCTGTTGCCATGGCAACCAGAGTTTTTTTATGGATTTAAATTCTTTTAGCAATTCTGAAAGGGGGTCACCTAAGGAACATTCCTGCCAAGTTTGGTTGAAATTGGCCCAGTAGTTTAGGAGGAGATGTCGTTCAAAGATTGTATTGAGATTCAGTCAAATTTCTCCTTTTCTGTTGCCATGGCAACCAGAGTTTTTTATGGATCATAATTTTTTTAGCAGTTCTGAAAGGGGGTAACCTAAGGAACATTCCTGCCAAGTTTGGTTGAAATTGGCCCAGTAGTTTAGGAGATGTCGTTCAAAGATAGTATTGAGATTCAGTCAAATTTCTCCTTTTCTGTTGCCATGGCAACCAGAGTTTTTTGTGGATTTAAATTCTTTTAGCAATTCTGAAAGGGGGTCACCTAAGGAACATTCCTGCCAAGTTTGGTTGAAATTGGCCCAGTAGTTTAGGAGGAGATGTCGTTCAAAGATAGTATTGAGATTCAATCAAATTTCTCCTTTTCTGTTGCCATGGCAACCATAGTTTTTTATGGATTTCATTTCTTTTAGCAATTCTGAAAGGGGGTCACCTAAGGAACATTCCTGCCAAGTTTGGTTGAAATTGGCCCAGTAGTTTGGGAGGAGATGTCATTTAAAGAAATTGTTGACGGAAGACGCACGGACGCCGGACAAAAGGTGATCACAATAGCTCACTTGAGCACCTTGTGCTCAGGTGAGCTAAAAAGTATGTCTTGATGCAAAAATAGTTTATTCTAATGCGTAGAAATGCTATCAGTTTTCTGAAGTGGTTATCTATAAGCAAAAAATACGCCTTTAAAGTTAAGACAGAAATGACAAATTCTATATAAATCTGAACTGTTGTCCAAAACAATTTGTTCAATTTCAGCCCAAAAATATATATTTCTCGTAAACGGTTCAATGTTTTGGCTTGAAATTTTCAAAAGAAAACTTGCTCTTTCAGATAGAATAAAAAATAAAATTTATGTAAAAATGATTGTGAAATGTCACTCTAACATATCGTCTCTTTTCAATAATCCTTGTAACAGCAGCTTGTTTAAAGCTGCAGTTACGAGGTTTTCTTTGAAAAGTATTGATATGACCAATTTAATAAACATTGAAAAAAACTTCTGAAGGCAGGAAAGCGCCAGGGATTTGATGAATGCAAAATGTCTTGCAAAAAGCATGTGATAACAAGAGTTGTCCGCGGACAACGTAGCTCGCCTATACGGGAGCTTGTCACAAAAACAGCTAATTTTTTAAAAGTAGGTCAAACTCCAAGGTCAAGGTCACAAGGTCAAGGGTCAAGGTCACAAATGAAAGGTCTTGACAGGAGGTATCCATGTGTGAAATATCAAGGCTCTATCAATAATAGTGCATGAGATATAGGCCAGGTTAAAGTTTTTCAAAAGTAGGTCAAACTCCAAGGTCAAGGTCACTAGGTCATGGTCCCAAATGAAAGGTCTTGTCGAGATGTATCCGTGTATGAAATATCAAGGCTGTATCTCTAATAGTGCCCGAGATATAGACCGGGTTTAAGTTTTTCAAGTGAAGACGGGACGGTACGCGACGCCGACACTAGGGCTGTGACATTAGCTCCCCAGACATAAAGTCCCGGCTCGCTAAAAAGTTATTGATGACCAACTTTGTAAAACCATTGTTGTAAATTGTCAATTATATTGGGTTACATGATTCCCCACCATTTTGGTGATTTCAACACAAAGTTTTGACATGAATTATGAATTTATCAATTACCAGACATTATTTTAGACTTGTCCAAATTCAAAGGTGGTGCAGATGGCATTTCCACTGAATTAAATTTGACATTGGTCGTAACAGATTGATGTCGTAATGGCTTGTCACAAGCAATTTCTTCATTTTGCACAATGTTTTCCAAAACATTTATATTATGGGATGTCAAAAGGTGTCATTGTGTGGGAATGGTTTAACCCATTCCCACATAATGGCACCTTTTGACAGCCAAAATATTCTTTTGATGCCCCCAAATACTTAAAAATCTCCCTCTAAAGAACACACCTCTGTTCTTACTGAATCATCTCTTTTTACTGAGAACACATTTTGGTAAAGTAATCAAATAACCAATAACCCCACTTTTGAACACTTTACAAGTATTGCATCCCTTTGAATACTTCTACAAGTATTATCTCCCTTTGAATACTTCTACAAGTATTATCTCCCTTTGAATACTTCTACAAGTATTAGCTCCCTTTGAACACTTTACGAGTATTGCATCCCTTTGAATACTTCTACAAGTATTATCTCCCTTTGAATACTTTACAAGTACAATCTACATCAGAAAGTCTGTCATTTTGGTCTCCTTTGTTTTCTTCTTCTTTGATGATTTTTCGGTGGGATCAGAATTCTTTCTCTTCTGGCCTCCAGATTTGTCTGTACAAAGCAAGTATAATATTTAGTTTGTCATTATTGAAGAAAGTTAAACGCAACAATTTTAATTTGTTGAAATTTCAAAAAATCTTAATATTGGCCTAAGAAACAATTTATTCATATCACAATGTTTTCCCAAGTATTTCTGATGGGTGTCAAAATTTGTGACTGCAATTTTCCTCATTTGAAAAAAACAACAACATTAAATTATAGAGTGGTGTGAAACAATTGCAGGGATTTTTTTTTTCACTTACGTTAAGCTCCTACAAGATTTTCTCTTAGCATAAGCAGCAACCATTCTTGATGTGTTAGTTTTCCTCATAGACTCATGAATAGTATGAACAAATCATGAATGGTGTGAAAAAAATCACTTACTATCAGTTCCTTTACTAGCTTTTCTTTTAGCATAAGCAGCAGCCATTCTAGAGATGTTAGTTTTCCTGATTGACTCATGTTCTACGATGGGTTTAGGATAATCTTTCCCGACGATACAGCCACACTTCTGTTGGACATCCTTGGGAGCCGACCAGGGCTCATAAATGTATTTGTCTGGAAATTTGGCTAGGACAGGGATGTATTTTCTGAAATAGCGAAACATCATTTTAATACATTATATCAAGATGCTTATGTCCTTGAAAAAATTTAGTTTCAGATGAACAAATGGACATGTATATATATATCTACATCTACATGTATAATATTATATATATATGTAGCCCAAAAATAAGTATCCATACTCAGAATGTTGCTATAAAACATTGACAATTTGATCATCACTATCACTGTAGCAACTAGCTTGTACAGTATTAATTTCACATTGCTTCGTACAGGCTTTTAAGATTGCAATTTTTCTTTTAAAGTTCACCTTACCAGAGACAATTTCAATGAGTACCCACAACACAGGATTTGGAATTGAATAACAAATTTAGAATGTCTTTATCCCTACATGTCTGTTGCCCAAAGACAAAACATTGTCTTTCAAAATGCTGGCCTAAAAAACCAATAAAAGTCCAAATTACAAATGCAATGTTTTAAAGAATTAACCCATTACCACCAGCAAAATTTTGAACTAGTCTAAATTAAGAGTAGTCGCAGACAACAATTTCATATGACTGAAACTTTACATGTTTTGGTCTTTCCGAGTTGAAAACATTGTGGGAAATAAAGAATTTGTTTGTCACAAGCTATTTCTTCATATTTCCACAATGTTTTCTAAAACCCTTGGTATTGACATGCGTCAAAAAACGTGAACGGATGAGAATAGGTTGATCTGGGTTGAAAAGGCCATACAAATTTAAATAACTTCATCATACCTGATGTAATCACCATTTTTGTCTGTTTTCTTTCCAAAGGCAATAGGGCTGTAAACTCTAAAATACTGGTGGAAAAATGCACTAGCTGATAACCACATCCAGTTACCAGCATTCAAACTCCAGTCCGCATCTGTGGAAAAATTAAAACATTTTCACAAAATGAATGTTTTTGACTCCCCAGAAGATGAAGCCTCTGGAAAACATTGTGGAAAATGAAGAAATTGCTTGTGTCAAGCAATTTCTTCATTTCCCACAATGTTTTCTACTCAAACTGACCAAAAAATGTACAATTCCATTCTTCTGAAATTCTTGTCTGCAACATCTTTCAATTGGTACCAGTCTAAAATTTTGCCATCTGGTAATGGTTTAATACATTACCTGACAGAAAAAAATCTCAGGCTTGTCCAAATGCAAGGTTGTTGCAGATGACAATATGAAGTGACTGAAATTGTACATTTTTTCAAATTAATTTTGTAAGTAGTAATCATTGTGGGAAATACTGGTGGAAAAAGGCACTAGCTGACAGCCACATCCAGTTACCAGCATTCAAACTCCAGTCTGCATCTGTGGAAAGATTAAAATATCACAAGACAGTGACACCTTTTGACACTATACAAGTTAAAGCGTTGTGGAAAACCTTGTGGAAAATGAAGGTATTGCTTGCGTAGATTCTTTCCAAAAATGTCTCCAAACATTCCACTATTTGAATATAAAAACCTTTTATCACTTGAATTTTAAGAAATATTTGATAAAAGTCATTTTAAGAATGAAGATCTGGTAAACATAAATTGTCAAAACTGGCCTTCTTTTGATAGGGTATGTCAAGCATCAAGATAAGCATTTTGGAGTAATCATTAAAATTTACCTTTGACATTTTACTTAGCTCTTTTCCAAACAACACCTAGTTTGACATCCCTAGTAGAAATAGGTTTGGAAAACATGACTGAGTAATAAAAAGAAATTGCTGATAATCAGATATTTCTCCTTTCCCCTTAATATTTTGCCTTGATATGTTGTTCACATTTTCTTTTTTTGACATCAGTGCTTCTCTTGTCTACAACTCCTCTCAAAATTGACAGGTCAAAAATTTGAGGTTTGGAAATGGGTTAAATCATACATCGTTATATGTATCTTACACATAAATTTTTCTAATACAATGACAAGATCTAGATATAGACAGACTATCATCAAGCAATTATTATATTGGCTATAGCTCCAAACCAACAATAATAGTCTGAGCCATTTAACATAATTTCCGCGGCAATAACTAGTCTGACAATCCTCATTCCAGTGGTCAGAAAACTGGACTGTTATGCCCAGATCAAAGCAGTAAACCAACCAATGCTGATGTCAACAAAGATATTGATTGGATGATACATTACGTGGGGTGAACCCAACAGAATGGAACAGCCAGTAGCTTGAGCTTTAGTCAAAAATGAAGTCAGTTCCAGTATAGGACAATGGTGACATACCAAGCAGATATTCTTCAAACACTTTCATTCCTTCTTCCCAACTGATCCAAAGATCCCCTCTAGTTAGAAAACAAGCAACAGCATGGCGACCAAGATGGTGGATCCAACCTTCTGTTCTTAATTGTGTCATGACGGCATCAATAAACGGATAACCAGTCCGGCCCTGTAAATACAATATAGCAGCTTGTTGTGAAGCAGTCGTGCGGTACGTCATTTAACCAGAAAATATTTGACTCTTTGGCCGTTTTTTGTTGCTCATTATGTATGTGTATAATTGAAATATAGAAAAAAAGAAATTTGCTTGACATAAAACGAAAGAAAAGAACTCGTCCTAAGCAATATATTCCTATGATAATGCAATAACCTATAATACTGTAACAAATATATTCTATCTTAAATAACAGTAAATGTTGTAGTCTGAAATGGCTAGAACTTAACAAGATGTGTTTGTGCAACACAAATGCCTATGAAATGGCCAATGTTAAGATTTTGGACACACAGGCCGACGGACAAACCAATGGACATGAGTAAAAAAAATATGCCCCTGATCTTTTGATACAAGGTCATAAAAATTTTGAAGTATTACTACACACCATTTTCCAGGCCTCCAAGAACTCTGTGTTGGTGTCCCAGTCTACTTGTGTACAAATCTGGTTCCCGACCATCTTGTCAAAATTTGGGGTACCAGCTGCCACTGTGTAGAAGAACTCACGCCACAATAACTGTCCGTGTAGTGAAACTGGAGGTTTGGTGTGCGTCTGAAAAATAACATGGTGGGAAATCGTGTGACACAACAATTGCAGAAAATCTTCAATAATTCTGTTTATACATGAACAATTTGAAAATGGAAATAAACAGTAATCACAATGGTAAAATACATGTAATAGTGATTTTGAGGCATTTCATGCTTTACTGATACGGATACTGATCCGCAGAGACAAACGGGTAGGGGCTTAATACTGTAGAACCGGGCTTTAGGGAATTAAGCTCTGTTGTAACATACATATAGACAGACAGACAGACCCAATATAAAGAATATTCACCCACCTTTCCTTTATAAACATCCAGTAGTTTATAGTAGAATGTCCGCGGAGACAAACACCCAAACTTTAGGTAAGGGCTTAATACTGTAGTACTGGGCTGTAGAGAGTTGGGCTCTGTTTTTGGCTTCTCAAATGTGCAGACCCAGTTCTGTGAAGAAAAGAAATTAATTGTATCAACAACTTTCTAGTTACTGTTTGTGTAGATATTTTCGCGGAGCGAAATTTTTGCGGTAGGGTCCCAACTTTGAGTTTTACAAATATTCGCGCATCTTTGAATTCGCGGAGAGACAAAATATGAATTCTTAATTTCGCGCACAGTAAAATGAATGTAGGTGCTGGGTAAATACTTTTTCTTATTTGCAGTATCTTAAACATTCGGGAGTAGGATTATTCGGGAGTTGGATTAAATATTACTAATCATTTTCTTTATGCATTCTAATAAAGGGTTTGTTACATGTATTTCAAACCAAACAATGCCAAACAATACATTGTCCGATAAAGTGTTAAATTGTTATTCACAGTTTTATAGTTCAATCAGTTTTGATGCATGTATTTTGTCACCTTCTTTAATCAACATATTTAGTCAATAAAACATATACATGTAGGAACTGGATGTATATTCATGTAATGTTTATAAGAAACATACATTTCAACTTACGCGAAAATTAAACTTTTCAGGAAGAATTGGGAGTACAAATATTTGCGCAACCATGAATTCGCGGGCCGATGGTCTAGCGCGAATATAGCGAAAATTAGAAGCCCGCGAATATTTCTACACATACAGTAATGACACTGTATAGCTTTACTTTCAAAATGTAAGATTTATCTGTATCAAAATAGGTTGCAGACAATAACATAACTTGACACTTTCCCAAAAAGGGGTTTTTCTAAGCTTTCTGTGCCTCCTGAAACGGAGACATTCCCAGAGCAAAAGGCTGTGTTCCCAAAGCAAATTTTCTTCCATTTTTCCCAATCTATTAAAAATGTTTAATTTGTTATTGAACAAGAGCTGTCACTGTAAGATGACAATGCCCCCGACACCGCTTTGATCGTCATAAGGTCAAGGTCATCCATGGGTCAAGGTCACCAAAGTATGTGCCTACAGAAAGGTAATGTACCAAGGAATGTTGTGGTAAAGTATGAAGCAAATATGTTAAGTAATAAGGAAGTTATGGCCAATGTTAAAGTTTTTGGACGGAATGACGGACGGACGAATGGACAGACAGACAGACAGACGGACGGACAAGTCAAATTTATGATGCCTCCCTATCGGGGGCATAAAAATGAGCATTTTGCTTACTTTTTAGCCAAAAATGAGCTGTTTTGCACTTTAAAAATATCGCAATTAGGCCAGACTCCTTTTCCTGAAATGGCTAGGAAAACCCTGCCAAACAAGATGTGGGGCCCATATTATAAACAAACTTAAGTATTGTTTGACCAGATTGAACTGAGACTCCTTGCATATTCCGTTTAATATTCGGGTCTTTCCGTATTTTCTACATCGGGACTATAATCTGTATAAGTACTGTTATACACTTCGCAATATCCATCGAATGATAGTGGCCTAGTGTGTAAGGCGACACTTCTGTAAACTATATGTCCGTGGTTCGAATCCCAGTAGTGCTTTTTTTAAATATTTTTACTTTCAACATTTATTTATTTTCTTTTTTTTCAAATGCATGCATATATTTTGTAAACCTCAACCAGTTCACTTGAATCTTTTCACTTTAAGTAGTCATTCAAGAAATGTCGAAACCGTTTAGATACAGGTAATGTAAAAACATTTTTTGTTGATGTTACAACTTTTTTTTAGACAACTGAGGAACCCAGAACCCTTTTCCTCGCTTAACAATCAATACAATTGGAGTAAGCAGGGTCAAAGTCTTTTTGAAAACAGAGGAGCTGCGAGAGACCTTGACACATCAGCAACGTTCAAGGGAAGATTATAAATGATAAATGAACGAATTAAGATTATAATAAAAGGGGAAAATAATATATTTAGTGAACTATAGTTATTGTGAAATTTAAAAAAAATGAGTATTTCATGAATCAATAAATTAATACGTTAATTAAGTATTCCATTTCATAGGGAAAAAAAAGAAAGAAAAAGAGTTTAACAAAAGTTTCATCAGTAAAATGCTGGGTTTGATCTTGAGTCTCTGTATATGAAAGTCCAGCGTCTTTCCACTAAGCTAGTTCTTTGTTCAATGAGATCATGCAGAAATAAAGTTAACGTTTTTCACAGCGCAGGGTATATTCACGCGGAAACTATCGAATACGCCGATGAATGCCGGAATACGCTTACGGAAAACGATGAGTCTCAGGTAAATTTGGTCAAACAATAGGAGTTTTTGTGTAAGCTGTGTAAGAAGACATCTGATTGCATGAGAAATCAGTTTAGGCCAATCAGAATTGTTGTTACACATAATTACGCAAAAAATAATAGTATGACTGTTGATAATACGGGGCCCTGGTTTTGAGGTCTCTAACAGAAAAAGCTTGGGAAAACATTGAGACAATCAGCATTTTCTCCTTTTGCATCAATATTTTCCTGGCTATTTCTTTTACATATTTTACCTTTAGTACAATGCATTTTGCTGTGTGCAGCAACTTTCAAATTGGACCGCCCAAAACCAAACATTATTTGTTTGGAAAGATTAGCATGTCAGTACCTACACAATACATTTTTGGAAATGTAGTAAACATATTGAGACAAAAGGTTCCTTTTGCCCCAATGCTTTCAAAGCCTTTTCTGTTAAAGACGTCAAAACCAGGGGCCCGTATTACTAATGAACGTATGTTTTATTTTTGCATAATTACTTGTAACAACAGCCGTGATTGGCTCAGTCGGATTTCTCGTGCAATCAGATGTCTTGTTACACAGTTTACACAAAAACTTGATCGTAAGATGTTTAGTAATACGGGGTCCAGGTCTTGTTTGGGAAAGGGTTAGAAATTAAAGAAGACAGAGCAACAGGTAAGAGGGGATAAGGCACTAATAATTTGTTATTTCAAATCCAAACCCCATGTTGTGGGTACTCATTGGACTACTGTCAACCTGATTTATAAACAGTAAAGAAAATATTGCATTTTGAAAAGACAATACCCCCTCTTATCTGTACCTTTATAATTAATCCATTACCACAAAGTGACGCTTTAAGACGCCTCTGAAGGAAATGTTTCGAGGAAGTGTGAATGAAGAAATTGCTTGTGACAAGCAATTTCTTCATTTCCCACAATGTTTTCCATCCAATAAGACCCAAAAATTTAAAATTTCACTCACTTGAAGTTGTTGTCTGCATCATCTTTAAATTTAGACCAGTCTTAAATTTTGCTGTTTGGTAATGGGTTAATACACAATTAAATCCTTACAGTTTTCTTAAGCATTTTTTCCATCCTGTCCAGTGCTTCTGTCTCTCCACCCTTAAACAAACATGGCCCACAATCTTTCCCATTCTTCCCTAGATCTGCAAGTGTGGGTACTCCATAGTCTGTGTCATGACTTTTGTCTGTGGAAGTTTTACAATCTAGAAATATATGATAATTTAGAATTTAAACAAACACGGCCCACAATCTTTCTCATTCTTCCCAAGATCGTCCAGTGTTGGTACTCCATAGTCTGAGTCATGACTCTTGTCTGTTGATGTTTTACAATATAGAAATATAATGATAATTTAGAATTTAAACAAACAAGGACCACAATATTTCTCATTCTTTTTGAGATCGTCCAGTGTTGGTACTCCATAGTCTGAGTCATGACTCTTGTCTGTTGATGTTTTACAATCTAGAAATATAATGATAATTTAGAATTTAAACAAACAAGGACCACAATATTTCTCATTCTTTTTGAGATCGTCCAGTGTTGGTACTCCATAGTCTGAGTCATGACTCTTGTCTGTTGATGTTTTACAATCTAGAAATATAATGATAATTTAGAATTTAAACAAACAAGGACCACAATATTTCTCATTCTTTTTGAGATCGTCCAGTGTTGGTACTCCATAGTCTGAGTCATGACCCTTGTCTGTTGATGTTTTACAATCTAGAAATATAATGATAATGATCTTTACAATTATACTAGGATAGAATTTGTACAGGGTCAGGTAAGAATGAAAATATTGAAGGGAAAGAAGACAATGCTAGATTTCATCATTTTCATGTAGATGCATGTACATGTTTTGATGAGGCAATTCATACAGGTACCAACAAAATAGGGTTTGAATTTGAAAATGAACATTTGGGATGCCTTTAACCCATCTTAATTTTTTTCTATATCTTTTTTAATTTAATTTTTTTCAGTCAAGTGTGATTATTCTACCAGAAAGTACCACATATATGAAATGAAGTTTTTTTTTTACCTTTTATGGATTCAACTGTGGGACTGGCTACAGGCTTTGCTGGTGCACCAAGCTGAGATACTAGCGTCAACAATCTCTCATAAGTAAGGGGTGGGGAGCCACCATTCTTGTGGATGGTCCTGCAAATTGGGAGAAAAATGTCAAAGTGAAATATCTGATGCACCTATGATGAGTATCCATGTATAATTTACACTATCATTATTAGATTCATTTAGGAATGGCTATAGGTTTTGCTAGTGAACCTAGCCGAGATACTAGTGTCCACAATCTCTCATAAGTACGGGGTGGTGAGCCACCGTTCTTGTGGATGGTCCTGCAAAATTGGGATAAAAAGACAAATTAAACCATCTGGTGCAACTATCCATGCATTTAGGACTGGCTAGACCTTTTACTGGTTACATCTGCGAGATACTGGGGTCAGTAATCTCTCATAAATTAGTCTAAATTATTCTATTTTTTTTAATTATCAAATCTAATGGTAATGTATCCTTAAAATCTAATTATATCATATGATATCAATGAAATTTATTTCTTTTGTATGAGTAACACTAATTCCATCACCAGAAGGCAAAATTTTAGACTTATCCAGCTTGAGAGATGTTGAGGACTACAATTTCAAGTGAATGAAATTTGACTTTTTTGTCTTCATCATGCAAAAAACATTGTTGGAAATGAAGAAATTGCCTGTCACAGGCAGTTTCTTCATTTTCCACATTGTTTTCCAAAGCCAGTATCTTGTATGGCATCAAAAGGCGTCACTGTGTGGGAATTGGCTAGACGAGTTGTAACAGTGAAAAGTGTTGAACTTCAACATGATTGCCAATAAGTCACTTACTTTTCTAAATCAAACAATGTATGAGATACACATGTGATGACATCTACTCCATTTTCCTTTGCTAAAGTTTTTATCATTGTGTCTCTTTTGATGGCATAGGGCTCTGTGTCAACTTCAAAAGTTAGTCTGGTGATTCCCCAGTCTTTAAATAGTTTGGGAAACACCTCTGTCGGATTGCCTCTAACAACAAATAATCTGAAAGTACAAATTTGGTGTAACAAAATACGAGGGTTGTTCGGAAATTATTGAGACAACGCTTATAGGACTTAAATTATAACAAGCAAGGGACTAAAAAATATACCAAAACAAAGACAATTTATATTTCTCTACATATGTAACTTTTTTCGAAATTTGCTGTTACAATAAACAAACTGGAGTCAATAAACCATTCCTATCTGAAAGGTACTGGAGCACCGCGACGTCATTCCCATGACGTCAAAATAACTGACGTCCATAATAGCGCGTCCAGTTGACCTGCTGACCCTGGCTTTTTACGGAGGAGCCGATCCATTCACTGCCTAGACACTTGATTTTTGTTAAGTTTCTGGGTTGTAGAAAAACATTCATGTTTCATCGCATGTGATTATACGGTCGAGAAAACTTTCACCATCTGCTCGCCACCGATTTAAGAAGATTTACGATGCCGCAACTCGCTGTTGTTGGGTTTGAGTTTATTGGGGTTTTACGCCGTTTTCAACTACCAGGGTCATATCGCAGCGGCTGGAGCACCTAACCATGGGTTCCTGGTATTTCTCGCACCAGTACAACCACAATATCCAAACCGAGCCTCCAGCTGCTCTCTCACATAGATGATTCACACCCATTGGTGAGAGACAAATGACTTTTGTCAAATGTCAGAATGGATACTGGCCGAGCCGGGGTTCGAACTCGAGACCCCTGGATTGACAGACTCCGACGTAACCGACTGAGCTATCCGGGCTCGGCCCTCGCTGTTGTTGGTCACTTTCTGATATTAGGCTGGGTACCGAATGGGCGCACACATGTTCCATGTTGAGATGTTCAGCCAGTATCTTATACGCCGTGGCTACACCAATGTCAGATGCTAGCAATGTCCCGAACTGCCAAACGAGCGTCTTCGCCAAGTGTGTAAGCAACGTCAGACGTCAAAACATCAAATTTTCCGTGATGATCATTGGCCGGCCCGCTCTTTTTGAGTTGTATAGAGTTGATGTCATTTCAAAAAATCGTCTGGGCCATCTATACTCCAGCGCTCGAGACACACCGCTACCACTCTGTGCCATTTCCATCAATTTCTTTGTTTCCACGAGAGTCTTTCCTAATTCCACGCAAATTTTATGTAAGATTGCTGCTCCGCCTTTACGTCACAGTTAATTTTGACGTCGATGTTGCGATAGTAGCGACTGCCGCAAAATCACGATAACCTGCGAATTAACGACTCCAATGTTTTGAAATTTTAACTGAATCACGTCACAGATGGACGTTACGCGCAACATAAATTTAGTACGTTAATTCCCGCGTTTTCATTGTGAATTTAGTTGTTTAAGTTGTACGATGTAAATAGAATTAGAAATAATTACGAGGTGCTCCGGGTAGGGATACCATGCATGTATAATATGCGAATTTAACCAAAAGAATGCAATAAAATCATGTTTTTTATCTACCTACAATTTAAATAGAGGTTGTTTCGAACATATCTGTTATATCAACTTGATCCGATATCTTTTAATGAAAATAAATGAAGTGTCTCAATAATTTCCGAACAACCCTCGTAATCCAACTTTCACAGGAAAAGGGGAACTGGAAAAAGTGAGCTGCAGAATTATAATAATAAATACTAGACTAATGTAAATATTGATCAACTTTATTTCTGAAATTATTAATTTGGTTGCACTAGTTTATTGGTTGTATCATATACTGTATGTCTGCTGGAACTTTTTTTTCGTAATTCTAAACTTCCAGTAAGTTTGAAAGTTTTTCTTTTTTTGATTGATAGAATGGGGGTAATCAATGCCTCCTATAATCATATTTTTGTGGCTGGAGCACCTAACCATGGATTCTAGGCATTTCTCTCACCATTACTACCAGGGTTCTCAACAGAATAATTTGAAGCTGTAGTGGCAAATTATAATTATGGGCAAACCTTGAAACGCATTGTGTTCACGCAAATAAATATGAATAAAAACATAATGGGAAAAGAAGAAATTGCTCAATTTGAGCAATTTCTTCTTTCCAAAAATGTTTTTATACAGAATTATTACATCTTAATTCATAAGAAAGCATTATTCATCAGTTTTTGGCATGAAATACCTCAAAACTCTCTTTTTAGTGATGAAATTAAGCTGTGGGGTACTTATGAAGCTGTAGTGGCATTACCCTGCAGGGTTCCCAAAAACACCCAAATGGGGGTTTTGCACCCCCAAATTTAAATCTTGCACCCCCAATTTTTGCAGGCAGCCTTCTATGTCTCATATAAAGGGGGTGCAAGTATGCTGTAAAATGACTGTTTTCACCCACAGATTTAAAAGTCAGTGGGAACCCTGCCCTGGTTTACATGAAGCTGTAGTGGGGCCGATACAGCTGATTGGCCTGGGGAGAACACTGGACTATGGTAACATTTTTCCCGAGCCCACAGCTGTTCGCCCACATATAGTTTCATGATCATCCAACCATTACTGCAAGTGGGAGACAAATGTCAGATGTGATGTTTGCCACAGCTGAGCATCAAAATTAGGACCTCATGAGTGAAAATTCAACCCTTTCCCAAACAGCAAAATTTCAGGGTTTATAAATTCAAAAGCTGCTGACAAAACACAAAATAAATGTAGATAAAACATGTACTTGTGAAAATGTAGTTAAGAAAATATTGAGGCAAAAGGAGAAACTGCTGGTTATCAGCAGTTTCTTCTTTTGTTTCTGTGTTTTCTCAAGCCTATTCTATTAGGGACGTCAAAACCAGGTCTTGTTTGGGAAGGGATTAATGTGATACCAACTGCACTTTGGTAGCGGCCTTATTGTCTGCTGTTATTACAGGGCTGCAAAATCACAAATATACATTTCATGCGTTTCTGGAAAGCAATACCTGGAGTTGACTTTCTTCAAGCTGTTGTCCAAATCCTGCAAGGTCTGTAGTAGGAATCTCCATCTATTGATTCCGACATTGGCGTGTTTCGTGAACCACGGATCCAGAATAAAGACTGGCCATATATGAGAGGAGTTCTCAATGGCCGCTAACAAAGCTGGATTGTCATGAAGTCGGAGTCCCTTTCTGAACCAATGGATGGATCTGTGTGTCATCTTGATAGTTTCTGAAAGGACGTTTTAACCCCTTCAAAAAAGACAAGAATTTTCAGCGTTCCAAATTGAATGCTGCTGCAGAGGGTGACAAAACTGACAAGCACAAGATTTGTGTACATCTTAAGACAGAAAATATTCAGGCAAAAGGAGAAAATGCTGGTGACCAGCATTTTCTTCTTTTGCTTCAATCTTTTCCCAAGCCAAGAAGACTGAAGGCACACCATCAATAAATCCCAACATTTGCATATTTCGTGAACCATGGATCCAGAATAAATATGGGCCATATATGAGAGGAGTTCTCAATGGCCGCTAACAAAGCTGGATTGTCTTGAAGTCGGAGTCCCTTTCTGAACCAATGGATGGATCTGTGTGTCATCCTAATGCTGTCTGAAAAACACAACAATTTCTAAAATGGCAAAAATTGTGGAGGGATCCGGGAACGCTACTGTAGATGACAAAATTGATTTTCAAAGAGAAGGAGTTTGTGTACATTTTAGCATAGAAAATATTGAGGCAAAAGGAGAAAATGCTGATTATCAGCATTTCCTTCTTTTGCCTCAATGTTTTCCCAAGCATATTCCATAACATTCGTTAAAAGTCATGGTTCGTGAGTTTGACTTTGAGTTTATTGGGGTTTTACGCCGTTTTCAACTACCAGGGTCATATCGCCGCGGCTGGAGCACCTACCCATTGATTCCTGTTGTTTCTCAAACCAGTACTAACACAACACCCTTACCGAGCCTCCAGCTGCTCACCCACTTAGGTTAAAGATTTCAAACCCATTGGTGGGTGACAATTTTGTCAGAAAGGGTATTAGCTGCGGCCAGGTATCGAACCCGGGACCTCTCGAATGAGGGTCAGATGCGCTACCAACTGCGCTAAGGCCGCGGCCCATGGTTCGTGAACCATGGATCTAGAATGAATACCGCCCATATATGAGAGGAGTTCTCAATGGCCGCTAACAAAGCTGGATTGTCATGAAGTCGGAGTCCCTTTCTGAACCAATGGATGGATCTGTGTGTCATCTTGATAGTTTCTGAAAGGACGTTTTAACCCCTTCAAAAAAGACAAGAATTTTCAGCGTTCCAAATTGAATGCTGCTGCAGAGGGTGACAAAACTGACAAGCACAAGATTTGTGTACATCTTAAGACAGAAAATATTCAGGCAAAAGGAGAAAATGCTGGTGACCAGCATTTTCTTCTTTTGCTTCAATCTTTTCCCAAGCCAAGAAGACTGAAGGCACACCATCAATAAATCCCAACATTTGCATATTTCGTGAACCATGGATCCAGAATAAATATGGGCCATATATGAGAGGAGTTCTCAATGGCCGCTAACAAAGCTGGATTGTCGTGAAGTCGGAGTCCCTTTCTGAACCAATGGATGGATCGGTGAGTCATCCTAATGGTATCTGAAAAACAAAACAATTTCTAAAATGGCAAAAATTGTGGAGTGTTCCGGGAACGCTGCTGTGGATGACAAAATTAATTTTCAAAGAGAAGGAATTTGTGTACATTTTAGCATAGAAAATATTGAGGCAAAAGGAGAAAATGCTGATCTTCAGCATTTTCTCCTTTTGTTTCAATGTTTTCCCAAGCCTATTAGGGTTGTCAAAAGGCACACCATCGATTGATTCCAACATTGGCGTGTATCAGGAACCATGGATTTGGATTTAATTGAGTTTCACATCCCACTCAACTGTTATGGTCATATGGAGACGGGACCTCAGTTTAAAGTCTCATCCGAAAGACTGGAGAGGCGGGGGATTGAACCAGCCACCCCTGTGTTTCAAGTCCAGCGCATTACCACTGCACCGACTCCGCCTGTTCGTGAACCATGGATCCAAATTGAGAATAAACACCGGCCATATATGAGAGGAGTTCTCAATGGCCGCTAACAAAGCTGGATTGTCATGAAGCCGGAGTCCCTTCCTGAACCAATGGATAGATCTGTGTGTCTATGTCAATGTCTGGAAAAGGATAAACATCTTCCCAAAATGGCAAAAAATATCTGGGGTGTTGGAACGGTTGGACTAAAACACGCAAAGGACCTATTTAGGACGCAAATGACGCAAAGGACCTGAAGGCGACGCAAAGGAGATTTATATCATCCCAAACTCCTTATTCATGACTTTTAATCGCATTTAATTGTTAAATTAATGTATTTTACGATTAAATCTAGTCAATAATATTTATTTTGGGACATAATGTGTCTGATTTTTGTGTTAATTCCGATTTTAATAGGCTACTCAAGGACGTAAAGGAGCTGACGGTGGCGCAAAGGAGATTTATATAAGCCCAAACTCCCTTATCGTGAATTTTTATCGCTTTTATTGCAATGTTCATGCATATTAAGATCATATCTAATCAATGATGTTTGTTTTTAGACAAAAAGTGTCTGGTTTTTGTATAAATTCCGGTTTTCATACGCTACTCACAGACGAGAAGGAGCCGGGCGGCGCAAAGGAGATTTATATCTGTATAAACTTTTCAATCATGAATTTTTGTCGAATTAGATTGTAATACTTATGTATTATTAGATCATAGCTATTCAATAATGTATATCTTTTTTTAAAA
Source organism: Fragum sueziense (assembly GCA_963680895.1). NCBI lineage: Eukaryota > Metazoa > Mollusca > Bivalvia > Cardiida > Cardiidae > Fragum > Fragum sueziense. The sequence goes on from OY804602.1 coordinate 25,527,747, forward strand.
AAAAAGTGTCTGGTTTTTGTATTGATCCCGATTTTCATAGGCTATACTCACCATGGTCGAAAAACTTTCGGTGGCGCAAAGGAGATTCAAATCAGCATTAACTCCTTATATTAATCGTGAATTTTTATTGCATTAAATTACTATTATTTATTACTAGTTAGTCAATAAAGATTGTTCTTTTTTATTAAAAGGTAGCTGCTATTAATTCCGATTTCATAGGCTACTCACAGGCAAAAATGAGCTGGCGGTGACGCAAAGGAGATTCATATCAGGCCAAACTTTTTACTCACGATTTTGTTTTTATCGCATTGAATCGTTATCCTCACGCATTTTAAGATCATGCCGAGACAATAATGAGAGTTTGTTTTTTGTTTTGTTTTTTTGAAAAAAGGGGGCCAGGTTTTTGTGTTAATTCCGATTTTCATATGCTACTCGCAAGCGAAAAGAAGCTGGCGGCGGGGCAAAGGAGATCAGATCATAAGATTATGGTCGTCGAATGGGAAGGCTGCTGCAGACGACAACCTTGTTGATGACGAATGTGTGTTAACCCTTTCCCAAACAAGACCTGGTTTTGACGACCCTATGAGAACAAACTTGAGAATAGATTGTGACAAAAGAGGAAAATGCTAATAATCAACAGTCTCTCGTTTTGACTCAATACCCTTTATCATTTACTAATCTTACATTTAAATTATCATCAATTTTATGATATGATCCAACAGCTTTCAAATTGGATTGTCCTAAAATTCTGTCGTTTGGAATAGGCTTAAACCACTGAAAATGTTGAGAGAAAGGAAGAATTGCAGATTATCAGAAATTTCGTCTTTTCTCTCAATGTTTTCACTAACTATTTCTATTTTGCACAACCATGTCTTGTTTAGAAATGTAACATTTTCTCATATTCTTTAAATAAATTCAATGTAAACACATTATTATACATGTATGCAATATAATGTTATATAAATTTACGTTTGCAACACCCTTTTAATTTGTAAATAAAGAGGAATGAAAAAAAATGTCCGAGAAAGAGCTAAGGGTGTGTTGGACTTTCAAATTTGAGACAACTGATCTTGGCTATTACAGCCTCGCTAACAAGCTACTGTTTATCGGAAAACAGAAGTTTGACACGCGATTTCAATGTCCCTTTCCCAAACAAAACGTCCCTAGTTTTTGCGTCCCCAGTAATGGTTTGGAAATTATTGAAAGCAGAAATTGTCTATTTCTTATCTTCCTCAATATTTTCTGTGCTATCATATGTGCATTAATTTATTATTTATTTCTATTCAACTTAAAAACCATTATATTGTCGACTGTATCTCAATCTGTTCGGTAAAGGGTTAACCCTTTTTGCACCGACGCCGGTTGCTTTTCGCCTGTGAGTTTTCTATTGTCTGTGAGAAGCCTACGAAAATTGCAATTAATACAATATTGACATAATTCGTTCATAAAACGAATAGGAAGCATCAATAAATTTATAGTAATTACAATAGAAAAAAATATGTGAAACAAATTATTATTTCGGACTCGAGGAATAAAATAATCTCCTTTTTACTGTCGTCAGCTCCATTAGCGTTACCTTTGAAACCGCAATTAAGACAAAATCACGGAACATGTTTGTACTAAAATTAGTATGATTGACTAAAAATGATTTTAAAAAAGTGTGGGTGTAACGATTCAATGTGATTTAATTCGTCATTAGGGTTTTTGGGGTGATATATATCCCCTTTGCGCTGCCGACGGCTTCTTTTTGCCCCTGAGTAGCCGATGAAATTCGGAATTTACACAAAAAACAGGCAATTTATGTACCAAAATAAACAGTATTGATTAGATACGATCTTAAAGTACATGAATATAACAATTTAATATGATGAAAATTCATGATTAAGGAGTTTGGGCCGATATGAATCTCCTTTGCGCTGCCGACGGCTTCTTTTTACTCCTGAATAGCCTATGAAATTCGGAATTTACACAAAAAACAGGCAATTTATGTCCCAAAATAAACATTAATGATTAGATACGATATTGGCGTGCATGAATATAACAATTTAATGCAATAAAGATTCACCATTGAGGAGTTTGGGCTGATTTGAATCTCCTTTGCGCCACCTCCAGCTCCCGTTTTATCTCTTGAGTAGCCTATGAAAATCGGGATTAATACAAAAACCAGACAATACATGTCCAAAAAATAACATGATCGATTAGATCTAATCTTAAGATACATAAATATAACAATTTAATGCAATACACATTCACGATAAAGGAGTTTGGGCTGGTTTGAATCTCATTTGCGCCACTGCAAGCTAAGTTTCGCCCGTGAGTAGCCTATGAAACTTGGAATTAACACAAAAACCAGACTTTTTTTGTTCTAAAATAAACATTATTGATTAGATATATTCTTAAAATACATGAATATAACAATTTAATGCTATAAAAATTCACGATTGAAAAGTTTGGTCTGATATGAATCTCCTTTGCGCCATCCGCCAGCTCCTTTTCCCCAGTGAGTATCTAGCCTAATCGGAATTAGGGTAATACAAAAACCAGACACTTTTTCTCAAAAACATACATTATGGATTAGATATGATCTTGGAATACATGAATAGGCCTATAACAATTTGATGCGATGTAAATTCAAAATTAGGAAGTTTGGGCTGATATGAATCTCCTTTGCGCCACCGGGCGCCAGCTTATTTTCGCACCTGAGTATAGCCTATGAAAATCGGAATTAATACAAAAACCAGACACTTTATGTCCTAACATAAACATTATTGATTAGATATGATCTTAAAATACATGAACATAGCAATTTAATGCAATAAAAATTCATGATTTAGGAGTTTATGCTGATTTGAATCTCCTTTGCGCCACCGCAAGCTCCTTTTCGCCCGTGAGTATAGCCTATGAAAATCGGAATTAATAAAACAAACAGACACTTTTTCTAAAGAATACATATTATTGAATAGCTATGGTCTAATAATGCATAAATATTACAATCAATTGTGACGAAAATCTATGATTAAAAAGTTTTATACAGATAAAAATCTCCTTTGCGCCGCCCAGCTCCTTCTCGTCTGTTATTAGCATATGAAAATCGGAATTTATACAGAAAACAGACACCTTTTGTCAAAAAAAATAAACATTATGGATTAGATATGATCTTAAAATACGTGAAAATTACAATTTAAATGCGATAAAAATTCATGATAAAGGAGTTTGGGCTTATATGAATCTCCTTTGCGCCTCAGCCAGCTCCTTTTCGTCCGTGAGTAGCCTATTAAATCGGATTCAACACTAAAATCAGACACTTTATGTCCCAAAACAAAGATTACTGACTAGATTTAATCGTAAAATAAACGAATATAACAATTTAATGCGATAAAAAATCATTATTAAGGAGTTTGGACTGATATAAATCTCCTTTGCGTCACCTTCAGGTCCTTTGCGTCCTTTGCGCCAAAAACAGGTCCTTTGCGTGTTTTAGTCCAACCCGCTCTCGAGAGCTGCTGCAGACGATGATAAAACGGACATGTGTGTATTTTTGGACAGAAAATATTGATGCAAAACGCAAAAAACTTGCAAAAGGAGAAATTTGCCCGCTAGGCTTTTCTTTTCACCAAAAGTCTCATAAAGTTCTACAGCTTGTTTACATTGTTTCTAAAGAAATGTTAGGAAATGCTGGTTATCTGGTACTTTCTTCTTTTTCTTTAATGTTTTCTTAAGCCTTTCTGTAGGTTTCAGTTTCCTTTCGTTTCTGTTTTATCGTGAAAGTTGAAACGTGTTCGTTGCATAATTAATTTGGTCAAAATTAATGTAAATGTCTACTTCGTTTCTTTATGTTAAAAATTCTGCTTGAAAAGGCTTTTAACACAAACATTATGTAACAAATAATGATACTCACAACTGTGCAGTCTTCTCGTATGTTTTTTAAACAGATAATTTGTCTGTGCAGTGTTGGAAAACAAAAATGTTACGCAACTTGAAAATGGCGGGTTTTCAATCAAGGGACACAACTGTTGAAACAAAGACTTCAGAAGTATAAAATAATATCGAAACGGTTTCACGACAGTCTATAAATGTGGTCGGACTAGGTCTTAGTTTTGACCATGTTCAGATTAGATTCTTGCGACTTAACCCATTACCACACAGTGACTCTTTTTTACTCCACCACAAGGAAAGGTTTAGGAAAACAGTGTGGAAAATAAAGAAATTGCTTGTAACAAGCAATTTCTTCATTTTCCACAATGTTTTCTAACTAAAAATGGAAAGATAGATCTATTTGAATTTTCATCAATTTACGATTGTAGTCTGCAACACCTTTCAAATTTGAACAGTCCAAAATGTTGCCGTCTGGTAATGGGTTAATTAGTATAGGTAAGAGGCATCGCCTCTTACCTACTTAGCGACATCATGTTCATAATTTGTTCTTATTTCATATACCGAGGTGTTGAGAAAATGTGATCAAAACATGTCGTTCACACAACAAAAAGTTTCAAATTTAGAGTCATCTGTCATTGTCCTTTAGGAACTTCATATAGTTCATATAGTTGTAGAGGCCGGATACAGCTGGCTTGCAGCTGTATAAGCGATTTCCACTTCTAAAAGGCCCATTTTTTTCGTTTTCCCTCTTCCTCCAATTTTATTGTTGAATATTATTATATGTTCCTCTTCTTTAGTCTTAAACTTACGTTTTCGCGACTTCCGGTTCGTCTGTCTGTGTCCTTTTTCCTGCTGTCCTTATCTTAACTTAACCTCTATCCTAACTTAACCCTTCCCCAGTCTTAAAATCTTGCCTAATGTTATATTGCCTTAAATATGAAATATTTAAATATTGTAGATTTTATATTGAAAATCTTGTAACCCCTAAAAAAAATTATTTATATCTTGTTCTTATTATTTTTCTTAGTGTTCTCATACTGTTATTATTAATGCTAATGCTATTTTTTATGGAAATATTATGTACCCACATGAACAACATATTCTCTAAACGAATATACCTTATACAGAGTGACATTAATATAACAGAATGTATTTACTGATATGCTTGATAACAGCTAGGATTAAATTTACAGTCTTTAATCCACAGCTTATTTAGTCTTCTTTTAAATGAGTTCAATGATGGTGCCTCCACTACTGAGTTCGGGAGTGCATTCCATTCATTGATGATTCTGTTAGAGAAACAAAATTTGAATTTATCTGTATTTGTTCTCTTTTTGCTCAATTTCATACTGTGTCCCCGGGTGCCTGTTCTACCCTGCTTTTGGAACAATTCTCTAGGCATCTTATCTATTTTCTTGAAAATTCTGTATACCTGTAAAAGATCATTCCTTATGCGCCTATATTCTAAGCTTGGCAATCCCAATGCCAATAGCCTTTCTCTGTAATTGTTTGTTTTGTTTTTTAGACTTTTAAGAATTCTAGTCGCCCTTCTCTGGACATTTTCAATTTGTACCTTTAAGTTCTTCAAATTTGGGTTCCATATGACCGAGCCATATTCTAGGTGCGGCCTTACCAATGCTTTGTATAGGTTTAGAAACATAGATTTATTTAAGAAGTTGAATTTTCTATAGATGATGCCTAGATTCCTGTTGGCTATATTGACCTTGAGTCTTATGTGTTCATCAAATTTCAGTTTATTATCAAATGTGACACCTAAATCTTTTTCTTGGTTAACAAGTGTTAGCTTGTGTACAGTATTATTATTGTCTTTCATAAAAAACTCGTTTGGTTCATTTTGACCAATATGCATAGTTTTACACTTTTTTACATTAAATGTCATTTGCCATTTGTTGGCCCATTCACAAGCTTGAAAAATACCACTTTGTAGTTGTTCTTCGTCTTCTGGTTGGGATATTTTGTTGTAGATTTTGGTGTCATCTGCAAACATTTTACATGGAATATCAATTTTGTCAGGAAGGTCATTTATAAATATGATAAATAGAACAGGTCCAAGTACACTCCCTTGAGGGACACCACTGGTTACTCTCCTCCATTCTGAGCTTGAGTTGTCAACTATAACTCGTTGGTACCTATCAGTCAAAAAGTTACGTATCCATTGCAGAATTTTTCCTTTAATACCAAGGCTCTCTACCTTCTTTAAAAGTCTTTGGTGTGGTACCTTGTCAAAGGCCGCCTTAAAGTCCAAGTATACTATATCAAGTTCTTTGCCGTTGTCCAAGGCATCGCACCAATCTTCCATACACTCCAATAACTGAGTAATACAGGATGTTCCTTGCCTAAAACCATGTTGACATGTTGAGATGAGATTGTTCTCTTCTAGATAGTTCATGATTGCCTTCTTTATTATAAATTGCCTTCTTTATTATGAACTATTCTTTGAAGTCTTGGTTTACCCTTCTCGCCAATTAACTGTTAACATTGATACTTACAGCGGATTTGACCACAAAGGAAACACATTTGAAATAATAAATGGTTGTCTTTGATAAAAAGTACACGTGACTAATGTCAGAGACCGTAAGTAAGATTACACATTGCGAGAAAATGACTCGGTCAGTCTCTAGAATTCACCCAAAAGTTGTTCAGGAAAAGGTAAACTGAAAAGAACATCTCTTAAATGTTTACATTAATGGGGCTAACATAAACAATACCGGTACAATATTCTGAATTATCAAATCTTAGCGACATTTTGCCTCTTATTGGGTAAATTTTCAAAAGTTCATAATGCCTGCTTCTTATTTTTTTGACAGGTCTTGTTGACAGATTTGTATAGGTAAGAGGCGATAGCCTCTTACCTACTTAGCGACATCATGATCATAATTTGCTCTTATTTCATATACCGAGGTGATGAGAAAATGTGACCCAAAACATTTTCTCAACACCTCGGTATATGAAATAAGAGCAAATTATGATCATGATGTCGCTAAGTAGGTAAGAGGCTAGCGCCTCTTACCTATACTTATTATTTTAAAGTCTCATTCACATATAATTATGCATCTTTACAATAGATCTAGATCTATTACAAACAAATAAAACTATAAATTATATATGTGACCATTCTTCTAAAGAATTATTAGAGACTAGTTCAAACATAAAAATATGACAAATCTTTCTCCATGTGTATTTTAATTAAGGTTGAGTAGGGGAGACCGGGGTACTCTGGGACAATGGGGATATAGCATAGGCCTACTTACTCTCCATTGCCGAGGTCTATTGATTAAACCATCAAGTATGACCTCTGCAGTTTTCGGTACACCAACAGCCTATTTGGTCGTCATAATATAATTATAGCACACCATTTGAATTATCGAATCAAAATCATTCAGTTTAATCTTGCATGATCATTACGTATACATTACGTCGCTTCTATTTTTGGCTGAAGCCGGTAACATTTGAATTATCGAATCAAAATCATTCAGTTCGATCTGGTTTGATTACGTATACATACGTAGCTTCTATTTTTGGCTGAAGCCGGTAATTTGAAGCGTCAGCCATTGAAAGTTTGTATCAGCTTTTTAAATTGTTTTGTTGTGTATCGCCAACGATTGGATACTGAAATCCCGCCAAGGCCCCGAGATTAGACGTGAAATGACCCCGCGAGAACAGAGCTCATTCTATCGAAATGGAATGTAGAGACAATGTGCTCTGTTCATAAGAGAGTAAGGCCTACTTCAAATGCTCTGATTTTACCCATACTTGCACATATGATTACTTTTATCAAGCCACACCACCCACAAAAAAATTTCAGCAGCAAGGTAATAAAAACAATTTTTATGAGTAAAAATCTATTTCCCATACATAGAGGTAGCTTTGTGAAAAAAAATTGTCTCCAAATTCTTAGGTAGGCCTAATAAGCTCTAGCTTATACTTCACCAGCTTAATTACTCTCTTAAGAACAGAGCACATTCTCCCTTCATTCCATTTCGATAGAATGAGCTCTGTTCTCGCTGGGTCATTTCACGTCTAATCTCGGGGCCTTGGCGGGATTTCGGTATCCAATCGTTGCCAATAAACTCCAAAACAATCGAAATTTCTGATACATGTTTTCATTGGCTGACGCTTCAAATTACCGGTTTCTTCCAAAAATAGAAGCGACGTAATGTATACGTAATCAAACATGATAAAACTGAATGATTTTGATTCGATAATTCAAATGTTACCGGCTTCAGCCAAAAATAGAAGCGACGTAATGTATACGTAATGATCATGCAGGATAAAACTGAATGATTTTGATTCGATAATTCAAATGATGTGCTATAATTAGATTATGACGACCAAATAGGCTGTAGATAGGTAAAGTTAGCTACCGGTAGCCAGTTACTTGTTCCAGTTACTTGAAAAAGAAAAGTTAGTTACCGGTAGCCAGCTACCGGTAGCCAGTTACTTGAACAAGAAAAGTTAGTTACCGGTAGCCAGCTACCGGTAGCCAGTTACTTAAAGAATAAAAATTAGTTACCAGTAGCCATCAAACGATAGCCAGTTACTTGAAAAAGAAAATATGTATACAAGAAATTAAAGGGGCCATCTACTGGACCAAACTTCGGTATGGTGTAATATATTGCTCCACCAATCCATCAAAAGTTACCTGTAGCTGGTCAGGTATACGATACCAATCTATATTGTTGTAGCATATTATTATCATTGATTAAATGTACTTATCAAATAAATATAAATCAAACCTTTCGAGAAAATTAAAGGGGCCAGCTACTGAACAAAACTTCGGTATAGTGTAATATTTTGCTCCACCATAACAAACGGAACCGATAGCTGGCCAAGTAAACAATACAAATCTATAATGTTCTAACATATTATTATCATAAATTAAATGTACTTTTCATAAAAATCTAATAAATCGTATTTCGAAAATTAAAGGAGCAAGCGACTGGACAAAACTTCGGTATAGTCTAAAATTTTGCTCCACCACTCCATCAAATGGAACCGGTAGCTGGCCAGGTAAACGATACCAATCTATACTGTTGTAACATTTTATTATCATAAAGTGAATGTACTGTCCGTAAAAATATAAATCAATCCTTTTGCGGAGATTAAAGGGGCCAGCGACTGGACAAAACTTCGGTAAAGTCTAATATTTGGTCCACTCTTCCATCAAACGGAACCGGTAGCTGGCCAGATAAACGATACCAATCTATACTGTTGTAACATTTTATGATCATAAATTAAATGTACTTTTCATAGAAATATAAATCAATCCTTTTGCGGAAATTAAAGGGGCCAGCTACCGAAAAAAACCTCGGTATAGTTTAAGATTTTTCCCCACCCTTCCATCAATCAGAACCGTTAGCTGGCCATGTAAACGATACCAATCTGTACTGTTGTAACATTTTATTATCATAACTTGAATGTACTTTCCATAAAAGTATAAATCAATCCTTTTGCGGAAATTAAAGGGGCCAGCTACCGAAAAAAAACTTCGGTATAGTCTAAGATTTTGCTCCACCCTTCCATCAAACAGAACCGGTAGCTGGCCAGGTAAACGATACCAATCTATACTGTTGTAACATTTTATTATCACAAATTGAATATACTTTTCATAGAAATATAAATCAATCCTTTTGCGGAAATTAAAGGGGCCAGCTACTGGACAAAACTTCGGTATAGTCTAAGATTTGGTCCACCCCTCCATCAAACGGAACCGGTAGCTGGCCAGATAAACGATACCAATCTATACTGTCGTAACATTTTATTATCATAAATTGAATGTACTTTTCATAAAAATGTAAATCAATCGTTTTGCGTAAATCAAAGGGGCCAGCTACCGGAAAAAACTTCGGTATAGTCTAATATTTGGTCCACCCTCCTTTAAACGGAACCGGTAGCTGGCCAGGTAAACGATACCAATCTATACTGTTGTAACATTTTATTATCATAAATTGAATGTACCTTCAATAAAAAAGTAAATCAATCGTTTTGCGGAAATTAAAGGGGCCAGCTACTGGACAAAACTTCGGTAATGTCTAATATTTGGTCCACCCTTCCATCAAACGGAACCGGTAGCTGGCCATATAAAAGATACCAATCTATACTGTTGTAACATTTTATGATCATAAATTAAATGTACTTTTCATAGAAATTTAAATCAATCCTTTTGTGGAAAATAAAGGGGCCAGCTACCGAAAAAAACTTCGGTATAGTCTAAGATTTTGGTCCACCCCTCCTTTAAACGGAACCGGTAGCTGGCCAGGTAAACGATACCAATGTATACTGTTGTAACATTTTATTATCATAAATTGAATGTACTTTCAATAAAAATATAAATCAATCCTTTTGCGGAAATTAAAGGGGCCAGCTACCGGAAAAAAAACTTCGGTATAGTCTCAGATTTTGCTACACCCTTCCATCAATCAGAACCGGTAGCTGGCCAGGTAAACGATACCAATCTATACTGTTGAAACATTTTATTGTCACAAATTGAATATACTTTTCATAAAAATATAAATCAATCGTTTTGCGTAAATTAAAGGGGCCAGCTACTGGACAAAACTTCGGTAAAGTCTAATATTTGGTCCACCATTCCATCAAACGGAACCGGTAGCTGGCCAGATAAAAGATACCAATCTATACTGTTGTAACATTTTATGATTTTAGATTAAATGTACTTTTCATAGAAATATGAATCAATCCTTTTGCGGAAATTAAAGGGGCCAGCTACCGGAAAAAACTTCGGTATAGTCTAATATTTGTCCACCCCTCCTTTAAATGGAACCGGTAGCTGGCCAGGTAAACGATACCAATCTATACTGTTGTAACATATTATTATCATAAATTAAATTTACTTTTCATAAAAATATAAATTAATCCTTTTGCGGAAATTAAAGGGGCCAGCTACCGAAAAAAACTTCGGTATAGTCTAAGATTTTGGTCCACCCCTCCTTTAAACGGAACCGGTAGCTGGCCAGGTAACCGATATCAATCTATACTGTTGTAACATTTTATTATCATAAATTGAATGTACTTTCCATAAAAATATAAATCAATCCTTTTGCGGAAATTAAAGGGGCCAGCTACCGAAAAAAAACTCCGGTATAGTCTAAGATTTTGCTCCACCTTTCCATCAAACAGAACCGGTAGCTGGCCAGGTAAACGATACCAATCTATACTGTTGTAACATTTTATTATCATAAATTAAATTTACTTTTCATAAAAATATAAATCAATCCTTTTGCGTAAATTAAAGGGGCCAGCTACCGAAAAAAAAAACTTCGGTATAGTCTAAGATTTTGGTCCACCCCTCCTTTAAACGGAACCGGTAGCTGGCCAGATAAACGATACCAATCTATACTGTTGTAACATTTTATTATCACAAATTGAATATACTTTTCATAGAAATATAAATCAATCCTTTTGTGGAAATTAAAGGGGCCAGCTACTGGACAAAACTTCGGTAAAGTCTAATATTTGGTCCACCCCTCCATCAAACGGAACCGGTAGCTGGCCAGATAAACGTTACCAATCTATACTGTCGTAACATTTTATCATCATAAATTGAATGTACTTTTCATAAAAATATAAATCAATCGTTTTGCGTAAATTAAAGGGGCCAGCTACTGGAAAAAACTTCGGTATAGTCTACTATTTGGTCCACCCCTCCTTTAAACGGAACCGGTAGCTGGCCAGGTAAACCATACCAATCTATACTGTTGTAACATTTTATTATCATAAAGTGGATGTACTTTCAATAAAAAAGTAAATCAATCGTTTTGCGGAAATTAAAGGGGCCAGCTACTGGACAAAACTTCGGTAATGTCTAATATTTGGTCCACCCTTCCATCAAACGGAACCGGTAGCTGGCCAGATAAAAGATACCAATCTATACTGTTGTAACATTTTATGATCATAAATTAAATTTACTTTTCATAGAAATATAAATCAATCCTTTTGTGGAAAATAAAGGGGCCAGCTACCGAAAAAAAAACTTCGGTATAGTCTAAGATTTTGGTCCACCCCTCCTTTAAACGGAACCGGTAGCTGGCCAGGTAAACGATACCAATCTATACTGTTGTAACATTTTATTATCATAAATTGAATGTACTTTCAATAAGAATATAAATCAATCGTTTTGCGGAAATTAAAGGGGCCAGCTACCGGAAAAAACTTCGGTATAGTCTAAGATTTTGCTCCACCCTTCCATCAAAGAGAACCGGTAGCTGGCCAGGTAAACGATACCAATCTATACTGTTGTAACATTTTATTATCATAAATTGAATTTACTTTCCATAAAAATATAAATCAATCCTTTTGCGGAAATTAAAGGGGCCAGCTACTGGACAAAACTTCGGTATAGTCTAATATTTGGTCCACCCCTCCTTTAAACGGAACCGGTAGCTGGCCAGGTAAACGATACCAATCTATACTGTTGTAACATTTTATTATCATAAATTGAATGTATTTTCCATAAAAATATAAATCAATCCTTTTGCGGAAATTAAAGGGACCAGCTACCGAAAAAAACTCCGGTATAGTCTAAGATTTTGCTCCACCTTTCCATCAAACAGAACCGGTAGCTGGCCAGGTAAACGATACCAATCTATACTGTTGTAACATTTTATTATCATAAATTAAATTTACTTTTCATAAAAATATAAATCAATCCTTTTGCGGAAATTAAAGGGGCCAGCTACCGGAAAAAAAACTTCGGTATAGTCTCAGATTTTGCTACACCCTTCCATCAATCAGAACCGGTAGCTGGCCAGGTAAACGATACCAATCTATACTGTTGAAACATTTTATTGTCACAAATTGAATATACTTTTCATAAAAATATAAATCAATCGTTTTGCGTAAATTAAAGGGGCCAGCTACTGGACAAAACTTCGGTAAAGTCTAATATTTGGTCCACCCTTCCATCAAACGGAACCGGTAGCTGGCCAGATAAAAGATACCAATCTATACTGTTGTAACATTTTATGATTTTAGATTAAATGTACTTTTCATAGAAATATGAATCAATCCTTTTGCGGAAATTAAAGGGGCCAGCTACCGGAAAAAACTTCGGTATAGTCTAATATTTGTCCACCCCTCCTTTAAATGGAACCGGTAGCTGGCCAGGTAAACGATACCAATCTATACTGTTGTAACATATTATTATCATAAATTAAATTTACTTTTCATAAAAATATAAATTAATCCTTTTGCGGAAATTAAAGGGGCCAGCTACCGAAAAAAACTTCGGTATAGTCTAAGATTTTGGTCCACCCCTCCTTTAAACGGAACCGGTAGCTGGCCAGGTAACCGATATCAATCTATACTGTTGTAACATTTTATTATCATAAATTGAATGTACTTTCCATAAAAATATAAATCAATCCTTTTGCGGAAATTAAAGGGGCCAGCTACCGAAAAAAAACTCCGGTATAGTCTAAGATTTTGCTCCACCTTTCCATCAAACAGAACCGGTAGCTGGCCAGGTAAACGATACCAATCTATACTGTTGTAACATTTTATTATCATAAATTAAATTTACTTTTCATAAAAATATAAATCAATCCTTTTGCGGAAATTAAAGGGGCCAGCTACCGAAAAAAAAACTTCGGTATAGTCTAAGATTTTGGTCCACCCCTCCTTTAAACGGAACCGGTAGCTGGCCAGATAAACGATACCAATCTATACTGTTGTAACATTTTATTATCACAAATTGAATATACTTTTCATAGAAATATAAATCAATCCTTTTGTGGAAATTAAAGGGGCCAGCTACTGGACAAAACTTCGGTAAAGTCTAATATTTGGTCCACCCCTCCATCAAACGGAACCGGTAGCTGGCTAGATAAACGTTACCAATCTATACTGTCGTAACATTTTATCATCATAAATTGAATGTACTTTTCATAAAAATATAAATCAATCGTTTTGCGTAAATTAAAGGGGCCAGCTACTGGAAAAAACTTCGGTATAGTCTACTATTTGGTCCACCCCTCCTTTAAACGGAACCGGTAGCTGGCCAGGTAAACCATACCAATCTATACTGTTGTAACATTTTATTATCATAAAGTGGATGTACTTTCAATAAAAAAGTAAATCAATCGTTTTGCGGAAATTAAAGGGGCCAGCTACTGGACAAAACTTCGGTAATGTCTAATATTTGGTCCACCCTTCCATCAAACGGAACCGGTAGCTGGCCAGATAAAAGATACCAATCTATACTGTTGTAACATTTTATGATCATAAATTAAATGTACTTTTCATAGAAATATAAATCAATCCTTTTGTGGAAAATAAAGGGGCCAGCTACCGAAAAAAAAACTTCGGTATAGTCTAAGATTTTGGTCCACCCCTCCTTTAAACGGAACCGGTAGCTGGCCAGGTAAACGATACCAATCTATACTGTTGTAACATTTTATTATCATAAATTGAATGTACTTTCAATAAGAATATAAATCAATCGTTTTGCGGAAATTAAAGGGGCCAGCTACCGGAAAAAACTTCGGTATAGTCTAAGATTTTGCTCCACCCTTCCATCAAAGAGAACCGGTAGCTGGCCAGGTAAACGATACCAATCTATACTGTTGTAACATTTTATTATCATAAATTGAATTTACTTTCCATAAAAATATAAATCAATCCTTTTGCGGAAATTAAAGGGGCCAGCTACTGGACAAAACTTCGGTATAGTCTAATATTTGGTCCACCCCTCCTTTAAACGGAACCGGTAGCTGGCCAGGTAAACGATACCAATCTATACTGTTGTAACATTTTATTATCATAAATTGAATGTACTTTCCATAAAAATATAAATCAATCCTTTTGCGGAAATTAAAGGGACCAGCTACCGAAAAAAACTCCGGTATAGTCTAAGATTTTGCTCCACCTTTCCATCAAACAGAACCGGTAGCTGGCCAGGTAAACGATACCAATCTATACTGTTGTAACATTTTATTATCATAAATTAAATTTACTTTTCATAAAAATATAAATCAATCCTTTTGCGGAAATTAAAGGGGCCAGCTACCGAAAAAAAAAACTTCGGTATAGTCTAAGATTTTGGTCCACCCCTCCTTTAAACGGAACCGGTAGCTGGCCAGATAAACGATACCAATCTATACTGTTGTAACATTTTATTATCACAAATTGAATATACTTTTCATAGAAATATAAATCAATCCTTTTGTGGAAATTAAAGGGACCAGCTACTGGACAAAACTTCGGTAAAGTCTAATATTTGGTCCACCCCTCCATCAAACGGAACCGGTAGCTGGCCAGATAAACGTTACCAATCTATACTGTCGTAACATTTTATCATCATAAATTGAATGTACTTTTCATAAAAATATAAATCAATCGTTTTGCGTAAATTAAAGGGGCCAGCTACTGGAAAAAACTTCGGTATAGTCTACTATTTGGTCCACCCCTCCTTTAAACGGAACCGGTAGCTGGCCAGGTAAACCATACCAATCTATACTGTTGTAACATTTTATTATCATAAAGTGGATGTACTTTCAATAAAAAAGTAAATCAATCGTTTTGCGGAAATTAAAGGGGCCAGCTACTGGACAAAACTTCGGTAATGTCTAATATTTGGTCCACCCTTCCATCAAACGGAACCGGTAGCTGGCCAGATAAAAGATACCAATCTATACTGTTGTAACATTTTATGATCATAAATTAAATGTACTTTTCATAGAAATATAAATCAATCCTTTTGTGGAAAATAAAGGGGCCAGCTACCGAAAAAAAAAACTTCGGTATAGTCTAAGATTTTGATCCACCTCTCCTTTAAACGGAACCGGTAGCTGGCCAGGTAAACGATACCAATCTATACTGTTGTAACATTTTATTATCATAAATTGAATGTACTTTCAATAAGAATATAAATCAATCGTTTTGCGGAAATTAAAGGGGCCAGCTACCGGAAAAAACTTCGGTATAGTCTAAGATTTTGCTCCACCCTTCCATCAAAGAGAACCGGTAGCTGGCCAGGTAAACGATACCAATCTATACTGTTGTAACATTTTATTATCATAAATTGAATTTACTTTCCATAAAAATATAAATCAATCCTTTTGCGGAAATTAAAGGGGCCAGCTACTGGACAAAACTTCGGTATAGTCTAATATTTGGTCCACCCCTCCATCAAACGGAACCGGTAGCTGGCCAGATAAACGATACCAATCTATACTGTCGTAACATTTTATTATCATAAATTGAATGAACTTTTCATAAAAATATAAATCAATCGTTTTGCGTAAATTAAAGGGGCCAGGTACCGAAAAAAACTTCGGTATACTTTATAATTTTGCTCTTTTATCACTAGTTTCGTGGAACAATGTTAATAATTTTTTAGTGTGATAAGGATCATGCCACCATATTAAACGTTTAAAAACGTCAATATGTTAACTCTGATTTATTCCGCTCTCAACAAAGATAAAGCTGTCCCCAAATAATGTTCTACTTTCCAGTGTAAACAGAATATCGAACAATATTTGATATTCAGTTTACTCAATGATTTAAAGGAACATTTCATTCTCATTTCAATTTTTTAAAGTGTGTCTTGATGCAAAGATTGGTTATTCTAATGGGCTAAAATGCTATTAGTTTTTTGAAGTTGTTGCTGATAAAAGAAAAACACGCATTAAATTTGAAATAGAAATGCTAAATTACATATACATCTGAACTGTTGTACACAACAATTAGTTTAACACAAAAATATATATTTCTCGTAAACGGCACAATATTTTGATTTAAAATTTTCAGAATTTTCATAAGGAAATGTGCTCTTTAAGGTAAAAATGAAAGTAACATTTATGAAAAATGTCTGTGAAATGTCGCTTTAAGAATATTTTGCTATTTCCTATACACTACGAAGAGGGTTACTGTTTATCTTGTGTAAAGCATTTTAATTTTTTAAGACGAATTGTGCATACGTTTTAAATTTGAAAAAGCACAAACCGTTTAGCACATTTACAGAGTTGGTTCCCCTGACCTAGACTGGTACTCATTCGTGTTGAAATTAATCCACGCAGTAGATTAAAGTAGAGAATAAGTCCATGCCGTGTCAGTGACCGTGAGATTAGTTGCTACTGTACCTAAATCCGCAGTAGATTTCAGGTGCGGGGGAGGGGGGGGCGACACAACCGACCCCCTTGCAGAGAATACAATGTTTGCAAAATCTCGTACCTTGAGATAAAGTGGAACCAATTACAAAACAAATTAAGGAATACTTTTAATAATCTTAGAATACATATATACTCAACAAACGGACTTCGTTCTATGTTAACTTGGCGACGTGGTCTCGTCCGTGTAGATTGAAATCCCGCGTGTATCATAAAAAGCGTGTGGAAACGGGTCTTGTTTTTGGAAAGCTTTACATTTATTGAAAAGTATATTGTAGTCTATGAACGATTAACCTAGACTAATTGATTTTCATCCGTTATCCTAAAACTTACAACCTTTATCAATATTTGTTTTATACCGAATGATGCTGTAGTTTGTCAAAAGACACCCGATTTCTTGATCGTGTAAAACTTATTCGTCTCTTTATCTTCCGAATCACAATTGAGGAAAACTTGATAAGTGTTACTTTCACAAAACATGCAACGCTTTAGTGGTATTCCAAGTTGCAGTGCAGGATATCATTTATGAGGAGCTCACAGGCGCTTTGTTTTCTAGAACGCAAGGCTGCATTGGTTATTGTATGAAGCCGCCGGTGTAACGTAGTAAAGTGACCCCCATAGAATACTGACCCCTCTGGTCACTATTTTATATAGAATACTGGCCCGGGTCATAATATTATGACGAGGGGTCATAATATTATGACCTCCCCACACGTAGAAATGTGACCCCCTATCAAACATCGACCCATTTATACACACCAAAAATCTTACTCTACTATAAACCCAACAATGGTACACGGACAACATAATTATTTCCATCGATATGCATCGGAGGTGCAATGGCACTCGTCCGTGCATGCGTCTGTCCGCAGTGTTTTGACCGCAACTCTTCATTCGTTATTGGGCGAACCCGATTCAAACTGGCTGGTTAGACGCTTCCACCGCATCTAAATTGATTTGATTTATTGGAGCTTAACGCCGTTTTCAACTGCTATGGTAATATTGCGGCGGCTGGAGCACCTAATAAGGATTCCTGGTATTTCTCGAACCCGCACTTACAAAAAATACAAACAGAGCCTCCAGCTGCTCTCTCGTAGGTGATCCACACCCATTGATGAGCGACAATAGCTTTTGTCAAATGTCAGAATGGATAATGCCGAGCCAGGTTCGAACTCGCGACACCTTAATTGGCAGACCCTGACGTTACCGACTAAGCTATCCGGTCTCGGAGGATCTGTATTGTTTCTTAATCGTATGCACAGTAGACCTACAGTATGTTCATGGATTACGAACTACTACCGATGTATATTTGTGTGAAAAGGACAAAATGATTTTAAAAGATTTGTGACCGAAAATAAATTGTCTTTCAGCGTTATGAGGTCGAGGCTTACCAAGGTTATGTAGCCTATGTGTGTCTGCCATACGCACTTTCTTATCAGGTTGTTGCATATTAGAGTGATTATGTTAACATTTAGACACTTAAATAGCAAGATAGTTATCTAAGCTTCTTAATCTGATTAAAATCCTGTGTTGGTTTGACAGTAAAAATATTAAACTATACTTGTCAAGTAGCTGGCTCCTTTAGCTTTCGACAAAAGTTTAATTTATATTTTTTTGAAAAATACATTTAATTTATGATCATGAAAATGTTACAACAGTATAGATTGGAATCGTTTACCTGGCCAGCTACCGGTTCCGTTTGATGGAGGGATGGAGCAAAATCTTAGACTATACCGAAGTTTTTCCGGTAGCTGGTCCCTTTAATTTCCACAAAAGGATAAATTGATATTTTTTTGAAAAGTACATTTAATTTATGATAATAAAAAGCAACAACAGTATAGATTGATACCGTTGACCTGGCCAGCTACCGGTTCCGTTTGATGAAGGGGTTGACCAAATATTAAGACTATACCGAAGTTTTGTCTAGTAGCTGGCCCCTTTAATTTCCGCAAAAGGGTTGATTTATATTTCTATGAAAAGTACATTCACTTTATGATCATAAAATGTTACAACAGTATAGATTGGTATCTTTTATCTGGCCAGCTACCGGTTCCGTTTGGTTGAGTGGTGGACCAAATATTAGACTTTACCGAAGTTTTGTCCAGTAGCTGGCCCCTTTAATTTCTGCAAAAGGATTGATTTATATTTTCATGGAAAGTACATTCATTTTATGATAATAAAATGTTACAACAGTATAGATTGGTATCGTTTATCTGGCCAGCTACCGGTTCCGTTTGATGGAGGGGTGGACCAAATATTAGACTTTACCGAAGTTTTGTCCAGTAGCTGGCCCCTTTACTTTCCGCAAAAGGTTTAATTCATATTTTTATGAAAAGTACATTCATTTTATGATAATAAAATGTTACAACAGTATAGATTGGTATCGTTTATCTGGCCAGCTACCGGTTCCGTTTGATGGAGGGGTGGACCAAATATTAGACTTTACCGAAGTTTTGTCCAGTAGCTGGCCCCTTTACTTTCCGCAAAATGATTGATTTATATTTTTATGGAAAGTACATTCAATTTATGATAATAAAATGTTACAACAGTATAGATTGGTATCGTTTATCTGGCCAGCTACCGGTTCCGTTTGATGGAGGGGTGGACCAAATATTAGACTATACCGAAGTTTTGTCCAGTAGCTGGCCCCTTTAATTTCCGCAAAAGGATTGATTTATATTTCTATGAAAAGTACATTCAATTTATGATCATAAAATGTTACAACAGTATAGATTGATATCTTTTATCTGGCCAGCTACCGGTTCCGTTTAATGGAAGGGTGAACCAAATATTAGACTTTTCCGAAGTTTTGTCCAGTAGCTGGCCCCTTTAATTTCTGCAAAAGGATTGATTTATATTTTCTTGGAAAGTACATTCACTTTATGATAATAAAATGTTACAACAGTATAGTTTGGTATCGTTCATCTGGCCAGCTACCGGTTCTGTTTGGTGGAGGGGTGGACCAAATTTTAGACTATAACGAATTTTTTTTCGGTAGCTGGCTTCTTTAATTTCCGCAAAAGGTTTAATTCATATTTTCATGAAAAGTACATTTAATTTATGATAATAATATGTTACAACAGTATAGATTGGTATCGTTTATCTGGCCAGCTACCGGTTCTGTTTGGTTGAGTGGTGGACCAAATATTAGACTTTACCGAAGTTTTGTCCAGTAGCTGGCCCCTTTGATTTCTGCAAAAGGATTGATTCATATTTTTATGGAAAGTACATTCATTTTATGATAATAAAATGTTACAACAGTATAGATTGGTATCGTTTATCTGGCCAGCTACCGGTTCCGTTTGATGGAGGGGTGGACCAAATATTAGACTTTACCGAAGTTTTGTCCAGTAGCTGGCCCCTTTACTTTCCGCAAAATGATTGATTTATATTTTTATGGAAAGTACATTCAATTTATGATCATAAAATGTTACAACAGTATAGATTGGTATCGTTTATCTGGCCAGCTACCGGTTCCGTTTGATGGAGGGGTGGACCAAATATCAGACTTTACCGAAGTTTTGTCCAGTAGCTGGCCCCTTTAATTTCTGCAAAAGGATTTATTTATGTTTCTATGAAAAGTACATTCAATTTATGATAATAAAATGTTACAACAGTATAGATTGGTATCTTTTATCTGGCCAGCTACCGGTTCCGTTTGATGGAAGGGTGGATCAAATATTAAGACTTTACCGAAGTTTTTTTCGGTAGCAGGCCCCTTAAATTTCCGCAAAAGGTTTAATTCATATTTTTATGAAAAGTACATTTAATTTATGATAATAATACATTACAACAGTATAGATTTGTATCGTTTATCTGGCCAGCTACCGGTTCCGTTTGGTTGAGTGGTGGACCAAATATTAGACTTTACCGAAGTTTTGTCCAGTAGCTGGCCCCTTTAATTTCTGCAAAAGGATTGATTTATATTTTTGTGGAAAGTACATTCATTTTACGATGATAAAATGTTACAACAGTATAGATTGGTATCGTTTACCTTACCAGCTACCGGTTCCGTTTGATGGAGGGGTGGACCAAATTTTAGACTTTACCGAAGTTTTGTCCAGTAGCTGGCCCCTTTACTTTCCGCAAATTGATTGATTTATATTTTTATGGAAAGTACATTCAATTTATGATAATAAAATGTTACAACAGTATATATTGGTATCGTTTATCTGGCCAGCTACCGGTTCCGTTTGATGGAGGTGTGGACCAAATATTAGACTACACCGAAGTTTTGTCCAGTAGCTGGCCCCTTTAATTTCCGCAAAAGGATTGATTTATATTTCTATGAAAAGTACATTCAATTTATGATCATAAAATGTTACAACAATATAGATTGGTATCTTTTATCTGGCCAGCTACCGGTTCCGTTTGATGGAGGGGTGGACCAAATTTTAGACTTTACCGAAGTTTTGTCCAGTAGCTGGCCCCTTTAATTTCCGCAAAAGGATTGATTTATATTTTTATGGAAAGTATATTTAATCTATAATAATAAAATGTTACAACAGTATAGATTGGTATCGTTTATCTGGCCAGCTACCGGTTCCGTTTGATGGAGGGGTGGACCAAATATTAGACTATACCGAAGTTTTGTCCAGTAGCTGGCCCCTTTAAATTCCGCAAAACGATTGATTTATATTTCTATGAAAAGTACATTCAATTTTTGATCATTAAATGTTACAACAGTATAGATTGGTATCTTCTATCTGGCCAGCTACCGGTTCCGTTTGATGGAGGGGTGGACCAAATTTTAGACTTTACCGAAGTTTTGTCCAGTAGCTGGCCCCTTTAATTTCTTCAAAAGGATTGATTTATATTTTTATGGAAAGTACCTTCATTTTATGATAATAAAATGTTACAACAGTATAGATTTGTATCGTTTACCTTGCCAGCTACCGGTTCCGTTTGATGGAGGGGTGGACCAAATTTTAGACTTTACCGAAGATTTTATCCAGTAGCTGGCCCCTTTACTTTCCGCAAAATGATTGATTTATATTTTTATGGAAAGTACATTCAATTTATGATAATAAAATGTTACAACAGTATAGATTGGTATCGTTTATCTGGCCAGCTACCGGTTCCGTTTGATGGAGGTGTGGACCAAATATTAGACTATACCAAAGTTTTGTCCAGTAGCTGGCCCCTTTAATTTCCGCAAAAGGATTGATTTATATTTCTATGAAAAGTACATTCAATTTATGATCATAAAATGTTACAACAGTATAGATTGGTATCTTTTATCTGGCCAGCTACCGGTTCCGTTTGATGGAGGGGTGGACCAAATTTTAGACTTTACCGAAGTTTTGTCCAGTAGCTGGCCCCTTTACTTTCCGCAAAAGGTTCAATTCATATTTTTATGAAAAGTAAATTTCATTTATGATAATAAAATGTTACAACAGTATAGTTTGGTATCGTTTATCTGGCCAGCTACTGGTTCCGTTTGATGGAGGGGTGGACCAAATAATAGACTATACTGAAGTTTTGTCCAGTAGCTGGCCCCTTTAATTTCCGGAAAAGGATTGATTTATATTTTTATGGAAAGTACATTCATTTTATGATCATAAAATGTTACAACAGTATAGATTGGTATCTTTTATCTGGCCAGCTACCGGTTCCGTTTGATGGAAGGGTGGACCAAATATTAGACTTTACCGAAGCTTTGTCCAGTAGCTGGCCCCTTTAATTTCCGCAAAAGGATTGATTTATATTTTTTTGGAAAGTACATTCAATTTATGATTATAAAATGTTACAAAAGTATAGATTGGTATCGTTTATCTGGCCAGCTACCGGTTCTGTTTGATGGAAGGGTGGAGCAAAATTTTAGACTATACCGAAGTTTTTTTCGGTAGCTGGCCCCTTTAATTTCCGCAAAAGGTTTAATTCATATTTTTATGAAAAGTACATTTAATTTATGATAATAATATGTTACAACAGTATAGATTGGTATCGTTTATCTGGCCAGCTACCGGTTCCGTTTAAAGGAGGGATGGACCAAATATTAGACTATACCGTAGTTTTTTCCGGTAGCTGGCCCCTTTAATTTCCACAAAAGGATTGATTTATATTTCTATGAAAAGTACATTTAATTTATGATCATAACATGTTACAACAGTATAGATTGGTATCTTTTATCTGGCCAGCTACCGGTTCCGTTTGATGGAAGGGTGGACCAAATATTAGACTTTACCGAAGCTTTGTCCAGTAGCTGGCCCCTTTAATTTCCGCAAAATGATTGATTTATATTTTTATGGAAAGTACGTTCAATTTATGATAATAAATTGTTACAAAAGTATAGATTGGTATCGTTTATCTGGCCAGCTACCGGTTCCGTTTGATGGAGGAGTGGACCAAATATTAGACTTTACCGAAGTTTTGTCCAGTAGCTGACCCCTTTACTTTCCGCAAAATGATTGATTTATATTTTTTGGAAAGTACATTCAATTTCTGATAATAAAATGTTACAACAGTATAGATTGGTATCGTTTATCTGGCCAGCTACCGGTTCTGTTTGATGGAAGGGTGGAGCAAAATTTTAGACTATACCGAAGTTTTTTTCGGTAGCTGGCCCCTTCAATTTCCGCAAAAGGATTGATTCATATTTTTATGAAAAGTACATTTAATTTATGATGATAAAAATATGTTACAACAGTATAGATTGGTATCGTTTATCTGGCTAGCTACCGGTTCAGTTTGGTTGAGTGGTGGACCAAATATTAGACTTTACCGAAGTTTTGTCCAGTAGCTGGCCCCTTTAATTTCTGCAAAAGGATTGATTTATATTTTTATGGAAAGTACATTCAACTTATGATAATAAAATGTTAAAACAGTATAGATTGGTATCTTTTATCTGGCCAGCTACCGGTTCCGTTTGATGGAGGGGTGGACCAAATATTAGACTTTACCGAAGTTTTGTCCAGTAGCTGGCCCCTTTAATTTCCGCAAAAGGATTGATTTATATTTTTATGGTAAGTACATTCAATTTATGCTAATAAAATGTTACAAAAGTATAGATTGGTATCGTTTATCTGGGCAGCTACCGGTTCCGTTTGATGGAAGGGTGGACCAAATATTAGACTTTACCGAAGTTTTGTCCAGTAGCTGACCCCTTTAATTTCCACAAAAGGATTGATTTATATTTCTATGAAAAGTATATTCAATTTGTGATAATAAAATGTTACAACAGTATAGATTGGTATCGTTTATCTGGCCAGCTACCGGTTCTGTTTGATGGAAGGGTGGGGCAAAATTTTAGACTATACCGAAGTTTTTTTTCCGTAGCTGGCCCCTTTAATTTCCGCAAAAGGTTTAATTCATATTTTTATGAAAAGTACATTTAATTTATGATAATAATATGTTACAACAGTATAGATTGATATCTTTTATCTGGCCAGCTACCGGTTCCGTTTGGTTGAGTGGTGGACCAAATATTAGACTTTACCGAAGTTTTGTCCAGTAGCTGGCCCCTTTAATTTCTGCAAAAGGATTGATTTATATTTTTATGGAAAGTACATTCAATTTATGATAATAAAATGTTAAAACAGTATAGATTGGTATCTTTTATCTGGCCAGCTACCGGTTCCGTTTGATGAAAGGGTGGTCCAAATATTAGACTTTACCGAAGTTTTGTCCAGTAGCTGGCCCCTTTACTTTCCGCAAAAGGATTGATTTATATTTTTATGGAAAGTACATTCAATTTATGATAATAAAATGTTACAAAAGTATAGATTGGTATAGTTTATCTGGCCAGCTACCGGTTCCGTTTGATGGAAGGGTGGACCAAATATTAGACTTTACCGAAGTTTTGTCCAGTAGCTGGCCCCTTTACTTTCAGCAAAAGAATTGATTTATATTTTTTTGGAAAGTACATTCAATTTATGATAATAAAATGTTACAACAGTATACATTGGTATCGCTTATCTGGCCAGCTACCGGTTCTGTTTGATAGAAGGGTGGGGCAAAATTTTAGACTATACCGAAGTTTTTTTCGGTAGCTGGCCCCTTTAATTTCCGCAAAAGGTTTAATTCATATTTTTATGAAAAGTACATTTAATTTATGATAATAATATGTTACAACAGT
This sequence comes from Fragum sueziense, assembly GCA_963680895.1. Classification (NCBI taxonomy): domain Eukaryota; kingdom Metazoa; phylum Mollusca; class Bivalvia; order Cardiida; family Cardiidae; genus Fragum; species Fragum sueziense. The sequence goes on from OY804602.1 coordinate 25,552,845, forward strand.
ATAGATTGATATCGTTTATCTGGCCAGCTACCGGTTCCGTTTGGTTGAGTGGTGGACCAAATATTAGACTTTACCGAAGTTTTGTCCAGTAGCTGGCCCCTTTAATTTCTGCAAAAGGATTGATTTATATTTTTGGAAAGTACATTCAATTTATGATAATAAAATGTTACAACAGTATTGATTGGTATCTTTTATCTGGCCAGCTACCGGTTCCGTTTGATGGAAGGGTGGACCAAATATTAGACTTTACCGAAGTTTTGTCCAGTAGCTGGCCCCTTTACTTTCAGCAAAAGAATTGATATATATTTTTTTTGGAAAGTATATTCAATTTATGATAATAAAATGTTACAACAGTATAGATTGGTATCGCTTATCTGGCCAGCTACCGGTTCTGTTTGATAGAAGGGTGGGGCAAAATTTTAGACTATACCGAAGTTTTTTTTCGGTAGCTGGCCCCTTTAATCTCCGCAAAAGGTTAAATTCATATTTTTATGAAAAGTACATTTAATTCGTGATAATAATATGTTACAACAGTATAGATTGGTATCGTTTATCTGGCCAGCTACCGGTTCCGTTTGGTTGAGTGGTGGACCAAATATTAGACTTTACCGAAGTTTTGTCCAGTAGCTGGCCCCTTTAATTTCTGCAAAAGGATTGATTTATATTTTTTTGGAAAGTACATTCAATTTATGATAATAAAATGTTACAACAGTATAGATTGGTATCGTTTATCTGGCCAGCTACCGGTTCTGTTTGATGGAAGGGTGGAGCAATATTTTAGACTATACCGAAGTTTTTTTCGGTAGCTGGCCCCTTTAATTTCCGCAAAAGGTTTAATTCATATTTTTATGAAAAGTACATTTAATTTATGATAATAATGTGTTACAACAGTATAGATTGGTATCGTTTATCTGGCCAGCTACCGGTTACGTTTAAAGGAGGGATGGACAAAATATTAGACTATACCGAAGTTTTTTCCGGTAGCTGGCCCCTTTAATTTCCACAAAAGGATTGATTTATATTTCTATGAAAAGTACATTTAATTTATGATCATAAAATGTTACAACAGTATAGATTGGTATCGCTTATCTGGCCAGCTACCGGTTCTGTTTGATAGAAGGGTGGAGCAAAATTTTAGACTATACCGAAGTTTTTTTCGGTAGCTGGCCCCTTTAATTTCCGCAAAAGGTTTAATTCATATTTTTATGAAAAGTACATATAATTTATGATAATAATATGTTACAACAGTATAGATTGGTATTGTTTATCTGGCCAGCTACCGGTTCCGTTTAAAGGAGGGATGGACCAAATATTAGACTATATCGAAGTTTTTTCCGGTAGCTGGCCCCTTTAATTTCCACAAAAGGATTGATTTATATTTCTATGAAAAGTACATTTAATTTATGATCTTAAAATGTTACAACAGTATAGATTGGTATCGTTTATCTGGCCTGCTACCGGTTCCGTTTGATGGAAGGGCTGAGCAAAATTTTAGACTATACCGAAGTTTTTTTCGGTAGTTGGCCCCTTTAATTTCCTGTAGCCATATTTTCTTTTTCAAGTAACTGGCTATCGGTTGCTGGCTACTTGTAACTAATTTTTATTTTTTAAGTAACTGGCTACCGGTAGCTGGCTACCGGTAACTAACTTTTCTTGTTCAAGTAACTGGCTACCGGTAGCTGACTACCGGTAACTAACTTTTCTTTTTCAAGTAACTGGAACAAGTAACTGGCTACCGGTAGCTAACTTTACCTATCTGGGATGGACTACCTTAAACTTTATGATTCCCGGTCATGCTGGGTACCGGGTTTCTGTCGTTGTCAGTGGCTTACCCTTTTTGTCAAGTAAATTTTATAATTTTCTTTAACCCATTACCACACAATGACTCTTTTTGACTCCCCACAAAATAATGACCATGGAAAACATTGTGAAAAATGAAGTAATTGCTTATAACAAGCAATTTCTTCATTTCCCACAATGTTTTCCATCCAAAAAGACCTAAAAAACAAAAATTCCATTCACTTGAAATTGTCGTCTGCATGATCTTTCAATTTGGAACAGTCCAAAATGGTGCCGTCTGGTAATGGGTTAAGCAACAGTATTATGTCGTTGGTGTTATTGCAAAACCTTGTAACTCTATCTTTTTTATCAAGCTGGAGTTACGAGGTTTTGTAATAACAACAACGAAATGTTACAAATTTTTATGATGTATGGGAAACAACAAGTGATAGACAGATTAATCCGTTCAGCGTTTGTTGTCTCCCTTGAATATTCTGCAAGTGCGGAAGACAAATCGTCGTTGTAAATGCAAAACCTCGTATCTCGCTTTTGGAAAATTTCAAAGGGGATGGAAAAAAGTGTAATAACTTTTCCCACACAGAATTGTTTTACTTGAAATCACTGATCAGTAAAGAAATCTCAAAACCTGCGAGAATTGTATAAACTGGGCACACAAGTCAAGCGCGGATCCAGGTATTTTTCCCAGGGGGGGGGGGGGGGGGTAACCGATCTTTAACTTCTTTTTTCGCCAAATTTTAGGGGGGGATTCATGCAGATACATGTCATACCATGAAGGGCTAAGTATAACAATGGTTTGTTGTGGCACACAGGGAAGAATGGCGCAGCTTATACGGGGCATAACCAGCAATGTTTACAATAACCCCTTTTTTTCGCCAAATTCCAGGGGGGGGTCATGACCCCTGACCCCCTCTGGATCCGCGCATGCAAGTTTGTACTTTGAAAATCGCTAGAATCGACATACGAGGTTTTGCATTTACACCGACGAAATTGATAATTTACGGAAAAATACATGATCAAACATTAAAGAAAATATTTTTAAAGAGGAAATAGCGTTAGGAGGATCCAGAGGGGGTTCGTGGGGTTTAAAGGAACCCCCTCTGTAGATTGATCATTTCATTTTCATGCAGAAATTCAGTCGTAATTGTGTAATTAATACAATGAAAACGACCCCCTTTGTATTTTCGAACCCCCTTCACAGAATTCTTGGATCTACTGCTGATAAATCGTGACGGTTTACAGATATGACTTATTTTCTACAAACAATAAATAAATGCATTTGATTAGATCTTACAAAATATACAAAATTAAAGCGATACCGGGGAGACATTTTCAGCTAAAATTCAAGATTACGTGTGTGATATTTTCAGCATTTTTTTATGAAGGCATTATTGGCACATGTTCATGCATTACTTTTTAAAAGACATATATCACAGATTCGCTTGTTGTAGTAGATGAGGCATTTTGAGAAATCCAAAATATCTAATTTGACAAGAAACGTCGCACAACGTCGTGTGGGTAACGTATGACAGCGTATCCTAGAGCGATCCACTAACGTTTTTCAGCGCAGGCTCGTATCTAGGTAATCCGAGTCTTCTCTGATGTAAATACGCTATTTGATATTTTGATTTTTCGCTATTAGCGAAAAATCAAAATATCAAAGAGCGTATTTACATCAGAGAAGACTCGGATTAGTATCTAGGCTGAGGTCTGGAAGCCCGGGCTGCAACATAATTTTTCTAAGTGTGCCCAGTGGTCTTTTCATGAAAAGATTCTAAAAAAAACCAGACCCCTAGATGCCACGGAACACACTACTACCCATTACCGTATGACAAGAATTTTGACTCTTCCAAATTCAAAGAAGTTATTACGGATTTCATTTGACCTGACATTGACCAGTCACCTCTATGCAAAATGTGTTCAAATTGCGCATCGAATGGAATGCTCTGCCAGGTCAATTCTCGTCCGCTATAATTGAACGTTAAACAAAACATAAACACGTGCCATACGATGTGGCGACAACTGTAATGAATAGTTATTTTTAAAAAAAAGAAACACATGCGTGTATTTTATAATAATAAAAGCTATTAAAGCTGCGCCAAGTGAAATGCGTTTTCAGTATTTGCCTAAAATGCATACGTTACAGTGGCGGATCCAGGATTTCTGTGACGGGGGTTCCAATATACAAATTAATGGGCAGTCGTTTGCCTAGTACAGGGTGTCCCAAAAGTAAGGTAACATTATTAACCTCATATATCTCGGCTAATGTGTCACTTGTATATTCCTTACATCGCTGACAGAAAAGAAGGTTATGTCTAGAAATAAATATAAGAAATTTCATCAAAATATCATGCAAATTGTATATCTTATCTATGATAAATTGAACACACCCTATTTTATCAATGACGTCATTTTGAAAGTAAATGACGTTCTCTAGATTACGTCCCTTCTGTCGCTTTCCTTGATTTATTCTTGTGATAAAGTTTTTTTTAATTAACTGCCACATATGTGTCCATAGATATTTCCCTACATTCTCTTTAAACGTTTGAAAGCAATATATTGTAACACGTTCTTGCTTCAATATGAATTTACACTTACCAAAAGTATCTTCACAGAAAACAGTCAAAGGAATTCAAATCCGGCATGTTTCCACCGAAAACAATCTTAAGTGTTTGACTTGATCTCCGAAAGACTGCGATTGCATAATTTGAATATTGTATGGAAAAGTTTCAAATAAAATATCAAATTGCACTGTACTAATGATTTCAATGAATCTTGTTCCGACGAAATTCTTCTTATCGACTTCAATGGACTGAAATTTACAGTCTCACTAAAAAATGAGATGTTTTCTGCGCTGCAGGATGTTTTCGATCTTAAGCTTCTATGTTCATCAAAATCTTACCGAGATCGTTCAAATTCATCTATTATTGAGTAGATGGGTTTTCTTCTTGGTAGATCTTCTGTTTTGAATTAAGATTGAAACTTTCTTTGAACACATGTTAGAGATTTAGATTGATTGTATATGCTTTATCGCATATATATTCGCTGTGAGAAGGTAGGCTGTGACATCATTTTAATAGGGGTACAAATGACGTCAAAAATGACACCATTTTGATGTGTGCATATTGTTGAAGTATATGTCAAACATAATTTCAATGAATTCTGTAGATAATGATAATGTTCCGAAAGAAATCGACCAAGAAATAACAGAGCTAGTACGCTTTTTAAGTGTTACCTTACTTTTGGGACACCCTGTATTACACAATTGTGACTGAATTTCTGCATGAAACCCCCGAACCCCCTCTGGATCCGCCACTGCGTTACTCGTACGCTGGCTCTATACCAGTGGTGTGACTGCATCCTTTCCCAAACGACAAAATTTTAGGATACGCGGTGCAACCTGAAAGTTGTTGCACACGACAAAATAGATTGTAAAATGAAGAATACTGTCCAAAAAGTATTGAGACAAAAGGAGAAAATGTTGGTTTTCAACATTTTCTTCTTTTGTCTCAATGTTTCCCAGGCCCCTATTCCGTGGTAACGTCAAAACCAGGATTTCTTTGGGAAATGGTTACACGATTACCAGACCATTAACAAGACCTAGTTTATAAATACATCCCTAATACGAGAAAATGTTTGGGAAAACATTGAGATAAAAGAAGAAAATGCTGATTATCAGCATTTTCTCCTTTTGTCTCAATATTTTCTTATGACGCTAAATAAGACATTTGACCCATTTGGTACGCCATAGTTGTCTGCAGCAGCGTTGGAATGTGACCACCCTAACATTTTGCTGTTTGGGAAAGGGTTAAAACATCGAGAGAAAAGTTTAAATTTCTTTCCAAATCTTTCTCTCCATTTAGGTTGACCTTCTCAAACAACAAAATTTTGGGTCGTTCATTTCAAAACCTGCTGTATGCTTAACCCATTGCCAAACGGCAAAATTTTAGACTGCTCCAAATTCAAAGATGTTGCAGACGACAATTTCAAGTGAATAAATTTAACATTATTTTGGTATACCTGTGTAGAAAACATTGTGGGAAATGAAGTGGAAAATTAAGAAATTGCTTGTCACAAGCATTTTTTCCCCATTTTCCACGGTTTTATGCCGTTTTAAACTATGGTCATATCGCGGCGGCTGGAGCTCCTAACCATGGATTTCTGTTGTTTCTCAACAGCGCAAAATGGATGTTGATATGCCTGCAATATGATTCGCCGCATCATATAAGATAGAAAATATTTAGGCAATAGGAGAAAATGCTGTTTATCAGCATTTTCTTCTTTTGCGTCAGTGTTCTCCCATACCCGTTCTATTGGGGACGTAAACACCAGGCTTTGTTTGGGAAAGGGTTTGTTTAGTAATCCATATCCTTCCAAAGAGAAAACACATTGGAATACATTGAGAGAAAAAAGGAAATTGCTGATAAATCATATTGTTCCTTCAACATTTCTATGACAATTGTACATAAATTCCATATTGTCTTTTAAATTGCACCCGACTATTTCTTATCATTTGGGAAAGGGTTATCTTGTACAATTGTACGATACTTAACAATTGAATATACATCGCAGCTTTTCAACGAAAACCTCGTAACTGCAGCTTTTTTAAGCTGCAGTTACGAGTTTTTTTGTCGTTAAAAAGCGACGGATTATGTGGAAGAACGGATAATGCGTGCACCCTAAATCGCACGCGGCTTAGGTTAACACTGGTCAGTCAAAAACGAGACCATAGATGGAGAGGCGCGGGGAGGGGTTTTATATTTAAATGAGTTTGGTGAATTTTGTTAATGTGTTAAACCCTTTTTCAAACAGCAAAAAAGTTGTTTAAATTCTATAGCTGGCCATTGGGTATTGATAATAAATGAATGAATGGATGACAAAAATCGGATTTTTGTACTTGGTAGCAGAGAAAATACTGAGGCAAGAGAAGAAAATTCAGCATTTTATTCCATTGCCTCAATGTTTTCTCAAACATTTTCTATGAGGTTCGTCAAAATTAGGTATTGTTTCGGAGAGTTTGAACTAGGATCGGACTAGGTATGTGCATGCTGATCTGGATCCACGCTAGGTTAACCCATTACCACTTTTTTCTCCTCACAACAAAATGGCTTTGGAAAAACATAATGGAAAATGAAGAAATTGCTTGTGACCAAGCAATTTCTTCTTTTCCCACAATATTTTCTATACAAAAAGTCCAAAAAGTGTTAACTTCGTTCAATAGGGACCGATTTTATCCAGTCAATCGTGACGTAATTTCGGACAAACAAACTAGTATTTCGTAGGTGTTGTTATAAAATCTCGTAAGTACGGCTTGATTTAAGCCGCAGTTACGAGATTTTATTACAACACCGACGGTTTATCAAAACATAACAGTAAACCTAGTCTATTGTTAGCACAACATTCTTTGCCATTTATATGGTCGTATGCAACATCTTTGAATTTGGATCAGTCCAAAATTTGTCGTTTGGTAATGGGTTAAAATATCAGATATTGAACACTAGCCCTTTCCCAAACAAGACATGCATAATAGACAAGGCTTTGAAAATCATTTCAAAGCAAAAGAAGACACCGATAACCTGCATTTCCCTTTTTTGTCTCAACATTATCAGTGCTTTATTTTTAAAACAGATCATACTTTAAATATCAGCATTAATATTTCCGTCTGCAGTAGCTTTGACAGTCGACAACATATTTTTTCTAGTTTTGGTATTTGGTAAGCCGCTATTCAATCAATCTAAATCTATCAACATCAATTCAGTCATCTGCAGCAGCTTTAGAATGGGATAAACATATTTTTTGTCGTTTGGGAAAGGGGTTGTTTAGTTATTCAAATAGTCTATTTTTTTCTTATTGTTGCGAGTTCCCCACCAGGGCCTCAAAGGGGGTGGTAACAATTTGGGCGCCGTCGACCGTAAAAGCGTGAATTTCGACGCCATATTGCACAGTCCAACGAGCGACACTTTGGCGATAGACATGATGAAAATGGATGGAAAACTTATCACGACCACTGGATTAGATCTAGGTAGATAAAATAAAAGACTAAGAAAAAGTTAACTTATGGGAAATGAAGAAATAGCTTTTGACAAAGAAAACATAGTGGGAAATGGAGAAATAGTTTTTGACAAAGAAAACATTGTGGAAAATTAAGAAATTGATGGTCACAAGCAATTCCTTCATTTTCCATGTTATTTTCTGATACCTTTGAATTTAGGGGTCAATTAGTCAATGTGTGGTAATGGATTAAGAAACGTGAATCCCTTTGTGCAAAAAAATCAAATTTTTCAAACCAGAAAGATTTTTTTTAAAGAATTGGGTCATTCACGAAAACATTGCGACAAAAGAAAATGCTGATTTTTAGAATTTTCTCCTTTTGCTTTCTGTTTTATATTGTGTACAAATCCTTTTCAGTTAACATGCAGTTTGCCAAAGCATTCATATCAGGCTGGCTAAAGTTTTGCTGTAAACGGCAAAATTTCAGACTGAAAACTGTTACAGGCAACAATTTCAGGTAAATTCAATTTTGCATTTTTTGGTCTTTTTTGGTAGAAAACATTTTGAGAAATAAAGAAACTGCTTATGAAAAGTAATTTATTAATTTTCCATGCACATCTTTTTCATGGGCATTAAAAGATTTGTGTACAATATAGGGCAGAAAATATTGAGGCAAAAGGAGAAAATGCTGATTATTAGCACTTTCCTCTTTCCTCAATGTTTGAAAAGACTTTTCCTAAAAGCGTCATCATAAAATGGTCTTGTTTGGGATAGGTTTTACAGTATTTATGCATTTCAATAATTGTCTTTTCAGCTCTGCTATGATGGAACTGGTTTATCAAACTGATTTGTCCCCACCAACCATTGCCAGAAAAGATGGAAATACATGGAGAATTTCACACTGAATGTTGGTGAGTCTATTTTTATCATCTACCAATAATCTCTGCTGCTGCTACTAGTACAACAACAACAATCGTAAGCAACATTTTTTCAATTTTATGTTTTTTGGATAGAAAAATTTTAAGACAGATAATATACTGAGTCAAAAAAGAAAGTGTGCATACTTCTACCTTATATATCTACGTAACCGCTGCAGTTAACTTCACCAAACTTCTAAAGGGAGTTAACTTATCAACTCTCTCATGTCTATTGACATGGGAAGCAACTTTGGGGGATTAAATTCTCTGGCATATCACCAAACGTTGTAAGCACTTTTTTGCACGTGGTTATCAAAACACACGTTTCATAATAAACTTTATTGTCTTAAATCTGTATTAAAAGTGTATAAAAGTTCAATCAAACATAAAATTTCAATATGCTGTATAGCCAAAGATGCTACATCTTGGTAAAAATAACAGATTTCACACGTTAGTTGTACCAGTGACTTGAACCGACGTAAAAGGTGTCGTTGTCGTTTAAATGTCATCGTTATAAAATTAGGCGATTGCAATCATGTTTCCAAAAAGAGAGGATACACTTTTGATAGGCTTCAGTCTGATAAACCGAATGCAGCAATGATTAAACCAGATCGTTACATGACGTTGACGCCCTTACGCCAACGTTTCAAAACTACACCATTTATGGCGATTCAGTACAGCAAGTAAATGTAAGCAACGTTGGAAATCTGCGAATGCAGATAGACGGCTCAAAAGAGATTTGAAACCTTTATGTTTTTCACATTATCATGATGCCAAAATCTTACATTACGCCTGCATTAGGCACATCGTCATCGGCACGGGACATCTGAAAAATAGTCCTGAGTGTGGTGTAGGGCCGAACATCTTTTCCGCCTGAGTTTCGCTAAATCGAGGGTCAAGTTAAAGAAGTTGCAGGACGTGGAATGCGTCTTGCAATATGAACGCAATGAAATTCCAAACGATACAATGAAACGTTATGTTCCATCAATGAGACCACACATGTTTGCCGTCATTCATTAGTGACGTGTCACAATAGAAATTGAAGCAAAAATCCCAAGAAAATTGCATTATTTTATCTTCTCACCATCGTCAGCAAGTTATGTGAATTTTGAATTTGACCCCTATCTCAAATATCTTAAGAAAATCAAAAAAATATTCCATTTAACACAATTAAAAAAGACACCCACTTATAGGCAATTGAATTATCTTTAATTTGATACCAATATTATAATACCAAGATTCAACTTTACGATAGAAATTCCAGTTATTCTCTATGCACACTTTCTTTTTCGACTCAGCATATAAGGGCACTACAGAGCATCCTGTATGACACTGGTATACAAACATCTAGTTATGGCCATCACTCTAGACATACACTAACTCCATAACATAATCAAGTAGGTATTTTCTTCTTTTATCTCAACATTTGTCCAGTTTATAAACATTTTGAGACAGATAATAGAACACTTCAGAGCATCCTGTTTGACACTGGAATACAAAAAACACCTAGTTATGGTCATCAATCTAGACACAGTGACTGCAGTACATAATCAAGTAAGTATTTCCTTCTTTTCTCTCAATGTTTGTCCAGTATATATACAGTTTGAGACCGATAATAGTTTACCACAGAGCATCCTGTATGACATTGCCTGGTATACAAACAACATTTAGTTATGGTAATCACTCTAGACATTCACTGACTACAGCACATGATCAAGTATTTTCTTCTTTTCTCTCAATGTTTGTCCATTCTCCAGTATGTTTTCCTAGGCATGTCTCTTGATCAGCTTCAGTGTCACTCTGTGGTAATGGGTTAACCCTTTCCCAAACGACACATTTTTAAGTGATCCAATTGGAAAGCTGAAATAGATGACAAAATTTATGTTTAAAAAGGAAAGGGTTTGCAAACAATATGGCACAAAAAATATTGAGGCAAAAGGAGAAAATGCTGGTTATCAGCAGTTTCTTCTTTTGTTTCAATGTTTTCCCAAGCCCTTTTCTAATAGGGACGTCAAAAGCAGGTCTTGTTTGGGAAAGGGTGCCCCAGTATGAAAGCTGATGCAAACCACAAAATGGATGAGGTTTAAGTAAAGTGCAATTGTAGTTCGGAAAATAAAGAGGCAAACAGAGAAAAATACTGATCATCAATAATTTCCTGTTTTGCCTCTTTTGGGCCTTGCTTATAGCGCAGTCAATAGCACATCTGCCTCTCTTGAGAGGTCCAGGGTTTGATTCTGGCTTTGGTAAATATCCTGTCTAACAATAATGTCACCCAGCAATGATTAAGATAAAGGCTTTGTAAAACATTTTGGAAAATGCCATAAGTGATTTTTAGCGAGCCGGGACTTTATGTCCGGGGAGCTAATGTCACAGCCCTAGTGTCGGCGTCGCGTCGCGTCCCGTCCCGTCCCGTCCCGTCTTCACTTGAAAAACTTTAACCTGGTCCATATCTCAGGCACTATAAGAGATACAGCCTTGATATTTCATACATAGATATATCTCGACAAGACCTTTCATTTGGTACCATGACCTTTGACCTCGTGACCTTGACCTTGGAGTTTGACCTACTTTTGAAAAACTTTAACCTGGCCTATTTCTCAGGCACTATAAGAGATACAGCCTTGATTTTTCATACATAGATACATCTTGACAAAACCTTTCATTTGTGACCGTGACCTTTGACCTCGTGACCTTGACCTTGGAGTTTGACCTACTTTTGAAAAACTTTAACCTGGCCTATATCTCAGGCACTATTAGAGATACAGCCTTGATATTTCATACATAGATACATCTCGACAAGACCTTTCATTTGAGACCATGACCTTTGACCTCGTGACCTTGACCTTTGAGTTTGACCTACTTTTAAAAAAATTGCTGTTTTTGTGACAAGCTCTTGTATAGGCGAGCTACGTTGTCCGCGGACAACTCTTGTTTCATTTCCCTCAATATATTCTACCCCAAAAAACCAAAAATGTATAAAATTTCATTCACTTGAACTTGTCATCTGCAATATCTTTGAATATGGACAAGTCTTTTATTTTTATTGTACATCTCATGATCTGACTTGGACACAAGTGTTGACTGTAGATAAATTGTTCATGGATTGAACTGATATTTTTATTGCTTGTCTTTTCAGACCTGGAAATATCAATGAATTCTGGGTGGCCTGGTAGAGCAACTGGTACAATTATTGGATGTAAGCAGACACACTGGTGGTGAACTTGGCCAAAGCGAGGGACGTTTTTCGCTACAACAAGGTATAGATATTTTGCGTTTAAATGCGAGTTTAAAGATTTTTATTATACTCCTGAAGGGTCATATTATGTTATGGCCCCGCTCGTCTGTCTGTCTGTCCGTCCGTTAGCAATTTCTTGTGTGCGCAACTCCTCCTACAGTTTTGATCGGAATTCGATCAAACTTGCCACAATGAATCTCCATGGTGTCTAGTTGTGCACACCGCCTACAGAATTCAATTAACTCTTTTCGTTCTTGAATTATCTGCCCTTGAATTAAAAAAATGCCCATTTTATTGTGTGCGCAACTCCTCCTACAGTTTTTGTCAGAATTTGATCAAACTTGCCACAATGAATCTCCATGGTGTCTAGTTACATTGCTTACGGAATTTAGATAACTATTTTCGTTCTTGAATTATCTGCCCTTGAATTTAAGAAAAAATGCCCATTTTCTCAAATGCCCATTTTCTCAAAAATGTCCATTTTCTCCTGTGTGCAACTCCTACTGTTTCAACCAGAATTTAATCTAACTAGCCACAATGAATCTCTATGGTGTCTTTTTGTGCAAACAAAATTTTGATAACTTTTCATGTTTGAATTATCTGCCCTTGAATCGAAAAAATGGCCAATTTTACTGACAAGCCCCTCTCGGGGCGTATAATATGCGCCGCTCTGCGAAGCTCTTGTTAACTCTAATTGCAATTAATTTGGTCTAAAAATAGACTTGGTTCACAATTATGTATTGACAAATCTTGTGTGTTGTTATAAAATCTCGTAACTACAGCTTTATCTAAGCCGTAGTTACGAGATGTTATAACAACACTGACGAAATACATTGATCACGAAAAAACGTTCCTCACTTTGGCCGAGTTCCCCACCAGTGTGTCTTGAATTTCTCTTTTTGTTTGTCTCTGTATTTTGTCAATAATGATATCTTGTTGTATCTTGTTAATCTATTGAAATGGGTTGCTTTATCTTTTTGTTTTGAATGCATTTCAGGCATCAAGTTTAGTTTGGATTTGATGACTTTTTATGTGCAACTCGAACCGACTAAAATTTCAAGCCAAACAGGATGTCGTGTAAGTTTGAAAGTTTCTTTTCCTTTCATAATTCAGTTTTGTGGGCTTTAATCAAAAGTTAAATTCTTTACCAATTGTATTTTGTGCCTGCCCTATGTCATTACACACACGGGTTAAATGTACAATATGTTCACTGGTCAATCCACTAGTTGCTCGAATATGACATATTATTTCATTGTGTATGAAGTGTCTTTGACTGCTGAAAATCAATACTGCTTTAATGTAAGAGTTCTTTGATAAGCCTCTTAACCATGTAAAATATAAAATTAATCATTTGTCACAACAATAATATAGGAAATAGGTCTAAATAATATGGCTTGTTCGGTATCAAGTGTGTTTGTGCCTGCTTTAATGTCATTACACATTATGTTTACAGGCCAAACCACTAGTTGCTTGAATAAGATGTATTATTTCATTCTGTTTCATTAGTGTTTTTAACTGATCAAAATCAATACTGCTTTAATGTAAAATAGTTCTTTGATTATCCATTTCAAACTCTCGAATATAAAATTAATCATTTGTCACAACAATAATATAAGAGATAGGTCTAAATAATATGGCTTGTTCGGTATCAAGTGTGTTTGTGCCTGTTGTAATGTCATTACACATTATGTTTACAGGCCAAACCACTAGTTGCTTGAATAAGATGTATTATTTCATTCTGTTTCATTAGTGTTTTTAACTGATCAAAATCAATACTGCTTTAATGTAAAATAGTTCTTTGATAATCCATTTCAAACTCTCGAATATAAAATTAATCATTTGTCACAACAATAATATAAGAGATAGGTCTAAATAATATGGCTTGTTCGGTATCAAGTGTGTTTATGCCTGCCTAATGTCATTACACATTATGTTTACAGGCCAAACCACTAGTTGCTTGAATAAGATGTATTATTTCATTCTGTTTCATTAGTGTTTTTAAGTGATCAAAATCAATACTGCTTTAATGTAAAATAGTTCTTTGATAATCCATTTCAAACACTCGAATATAAAATTAATCATTTGTCACAACAATAATATAGGAAATAGGTCTAAATAATATGGCTTGTTCGGTATCAAGTGTGTTTGTGCCTGCTTTAATGTCATTACACATTATGTTTACAGGCCAAACCACTAGTTGCTTGAATAAGATGTATTATTTCATTCTGTTTCATTAGTGTTTTTAACTGATCAAAATCAATACTGCTTTAATGTAAAATAGTTCTTTGATTATCCATTTCAAACTCTCGAATATAAAATTAATCATTTGTCACAACAATAATATAAGAGATAGGTCTAAATAATATGGCTTGTTCGGTATCAAGTGTGTTTGTGCCTGTTGTAATGTCATTACACATTATGTTTACAGGCCAAACCACTAGTTGCTTGAATAAGATGTATTATTTCATTCTGTTTCATTAGTGTTTTTAACTGATCAAAATCAATACTGCTTTAATGTAAAATAGTTCTTTGATAATCCATTTCAAACTCTCGAATATAAAATTAATCATTTGTCACAACAATAATATAAGAGATAGGTCTAAATAATATGGCTTGTTCGGTATCAAGTGTGTTTATGCCTGCCTAATGTCATTACACATTATGTTTACAGGCCAAACCACTAGTTGCTTGAATAAGATGTATTATTTCATTCTGTTTCATTAGTGTTTTTAAGTGATCAAAATCAATACTGCTTTAATGTAAAATAGTTCTTTGATAATCCATTTCAAACACTCGAATATAAAATTAATCATTTGTCACAACAATAATATAAGAGATAGGTCTAAATAATATGGCTTATTTGGTATCAAGTGTGTTTGTGCCTGCTTTAATGTCATTACACATTATGTTTACAGGCCAAACCACAAGTTGCTTGAATAAGATGTATTATTTCATTCTGTTTCATTAGTGTTTTTAACTGATCAAAATCAATACTGCTTTAATGTAAAATAGTTCTTTGATAATCCATTTCAAACTCTCGAATATAAAATTAATCATTTGTCACAACAATAATATAAGAGATAGGTCTAAATAATATGGCTTGTTCGGTATCAAGTGTGTTTATGCCTGCCTAATGTCATTACACATTATGTTTACAGGCCAAACCACTAGTTGCTTGAATAAGATGTATTATTTCATTCTGTTTCATTAGTGTTTTTAAGTGATCAAAATCAATACTGCTTTAATGTAAAATAGTTCTTTGATAATCCATTTCAAACACTCGAATATAAAATTAATCATTTGTCACAACAATAATATAAGAGATAGGTCTAAATAATATGGCTTATTTGGTATCAAGTGTGTTTGTGCCTGCTTTAATGTCATTACACATTATGTTTACAGGCCAAACCACAAGTTGCTTGAATAAGATGTATTATTTCATTCTGTTTCATTAGTGTTTTTAAGTGATCAAAATCAATACTGCTTTAATGTAAAATAGTTATTTGATAATCCATTTCAAACTCTCGAATATAAAATTAATCATTTGTCACAACAATAATATAAGAGATAGGTCTAAATAATATGGCTTGTTCGGTATCAAGTGTGTTTGTGCCTGCTTTAATGTCATTACACATTATGTTTACAGGCCAAACCACTAGTTGCTTGAATAAGATGTATTATTTCATTCTGTTTCATTAGTGTTTTTAACTGATCAAAATCAATACTGCTTTAATGTAAAATAGTTCTTTGATAATCCATTTCAAACTCTCGAATATAAAATTAATCATTTGTCACAACAATAATATAAGAGATAGGTCTAAATAATATGGCTTGTTTGGTATCAAGTGTGTTTGTGCCTGCCTAATGTCATTACACATTATGTTTACAGGCCAAACCACAAGTTGCTTGAATAAGATGTATTATTTCATTCTGTTTCATTAGTGTTTCTAACTGATCAAAATCAATACTGTTCTAATGTAAAATAGTTCTTTGATAAGTCACTTAATCAGGTAGAATTTAAAAACATTTATCATAACAAATACCACATTTTAAATTTTTGTCCTTAAATATTTAGTTTTGTTTGTCTGGAAAATAGGATGATATGAATAAAGATTAAAATGGCCTGTATTTTGTCACTATTATGCGATATTGGTATATCTTGTTCATTTATTGCAATGGTTTGCTCTGTCGTTTTGTTTTGAATACATTTCAGGCATCAAGTTTAGTTTGGATCTGATGACTTTTTATGTGCAACTCGAACCGACTAAAATTTCAAGCCAAACAGGATGTCGTGTAAGTTTGAAAGTTTCTTTTCCTTTCATAATTCAGTTTTGTGGGCTTTAATCAAAAGTTAAATTCTTTACCAATTGTATTTTGTGCCTGCCCTATGTCATTACACACACGGGTTAAATGTACAATATGTTCACTGGTCAATCCACTAGTTGCTCGAATATGACATATTATTTCATTGTGTATGAAGTGTCTTTGACTGCTGAAAATCAATACTGCTTTAATGTAAGAGTTCTTTGATAAGCCTCTTAACCATGTAAAATATAAAATTAATCATTTGTCACAACAATAATATAGGAAATAGGTCTAAATAATATGGCTTGTTCGGTATCAAGTGTGTTTGTGCCTGCTTTAATGTCATTACACATTATGTTTACAGGCCAAACCACTAGTTGCTTGAATAAGATGTATTATTTCATTCTGTTTCATTAGTGTTTTTAACTGATCAAAATCAATACTGCTTTAATGTAAAATAGTTCTTTGATTATCCATTTCAAACTCTCGAATATAAAATTAATCATTTGTCACAACAATAATATAAGAGATAGGTCTAAATAATATGGCTTGTTCGGTATCAAGTGTGTTTGTGCCTGTTGTAATGTCATTACACATTATGTTTACAGGCCAAACCACTAGTTGCTTGAATAAGATGTATTATTTCATTCTGTTTCATTAGTGTTTTTAACTGATCAAAATCAATACTGCTTTAATGTAAAATAGTTCTTTGATAATCCATTTCAAACTCTCGAATATAAAATTAATCATTTGTCACAACAATAATATAAGAGATAGGTCTAAATAATATGGCTTGTTCGGTATCAAGTGTGTTTATGCCTGCCTAATGTCATTACACATTATGTTTACAGGCCAAACCACTAGTTGCTTGAATAAGATGTATTATTTCATTCTGTTTCATTAGTGTTTTTAAGTGATCAAAATCAATACTGCTTTAATGTAAAACAGTTCTTTGATAATCCATTTCAAACACTCGAATATAAAATTAATCATTTGTCACAACAATAATATAAGAGATAGGTCTAAATAATATGGCTTATTTGGTATCAAGTGTGTTTGTGCCTGCTTTAATGTCATTACACATTATGTTTACAGGCCAAACCACAAGTTGCTTGAATAAGATGTATTATTTCATTCTGTTTCATAAGTGTTTTTAACTGATCAAAATCAATACTGCTTTAATGTAAAATAGTTCTTTGATAATCCATTTCAAACTCTCGAATATAAAATTAATCATTTGTCACAACAATAATATAAGAGATAGGTCTAAATAATATGGCTTGTTCGGTATCAAGTGTGTTTATGCCTGCCTAATGTCATTACACATTATGTTTACAGGCCAAACCACTAGTTGCTTGAATAAGATGTATTATTTCATTCTGTTTCATTAGTGTTTTTAAGTGATCAAAATCAATATTGCTTTAATGTAAAATAGTTCTTTGATAATCCATTTCAAACACTCGAATATAAAATTAATCATTTGTCACAACAATAATATAAGAGATAGGTCTAAATAATATGGCTTATTTGGTATCAAGTGTGTTTGTGCCTGCTTTAATGTCATTACACATTATGTTTACAGGCCAAACCACAAGTTGCTTGAATAAGATGTATTATTTCATTCTGTTTCATTAGTGTTTTTAACTGATCAAAATCAATACTGCTTTAATGTAAAATAGTTCTTTGATAATCCATTTCAAACTCTCGAATATAAAATTAATCATTTGTCACAACAATAATATAAGAGATAGGTCTAAATAATATGGCTTGTTCGGTATCAAGTGTGTTTGTGCCTGCTTTAATGTCATTACACATTATGTTTACAGGCCAAACCACTAGTTGCTTGAATAAGATGTATTATTTCATTCTGTTTCATTAGTGTTTTTAACTGATCAAAATCAATACTGCTTTAATGTAAAATAGTTCTTTGATAATCCATTTCAAACTCTCGAATATAAAATTAATCATTTGTCACAACAATAATATAAGAGATAGGTCTAAATAATATGGCTTGTTTGGTATCAAGTGTGTTTGTGCCTGCCTAATGTCATTACACATTATGTTTACAGGCCAAACCACAAGTTGCTTGAATAAGATGTATTATTTCATTCTGTTTCATTAGTGTTTCTAACTGATCAAAATCAATACTGTTCTAATGTAAAATAGTTCTTTGATAAGTCACTTAATCAGGTAGAATTTAAAAACATTTATCATAACAAATACCACATTTTAAATTTTTGTCCTTAAATATTTAGTTTTGTTTGTCTGGAAAATAGGATGATATGAATAAAGATTAAAATGGCCTGTATTTTGTCACTGTTATGCGATATTGGTATATCTTGTTCATTTATTGCAATGGTTTGCTCTGTCGTTTTGTTTTGAATACATTTCAGGCATCAAGTTTAGTTTGGATCTGATGACTTTTTATGTGCAACTCGAACCAACTAAAATTTCAAGCCAAACAGGATGTCATGTAAGTTTGAAAGTTTCTTTTCCTTTCATAATTCAGTTTTGTGGGCTTAAATCAAAAGTTAAATTCTTTACCAATTGTATTTTGTGCCTGCCCAATGTCATTACACACACAGGTTAAATGTACAATATGTTCACTGGTCAATCCACTAGTTGCTTGAATAGGACCTATTATTTCATTGTGTATCAAGTGTCTTTGACTGCTGAAAATCTATACTGCTTTAATGTAAAATAGTTCTTTGATAATCCATTTCAAACTCTCGAATATAAAATTAATCATTTGTCACAACAATAATATAAGAGATAGGTCTAAATAATATGGCTTGTTTGGTATCAAGTGTGTTTGTGCCTGCCTAATGTCATTACACATTATGTTTACAGGCCAAACCACAAGTTGCTTGAATAAGATGTATTATTTCATTCTGTTTCATTAGTGTTTCTAACTGATCAAAATCAATACTGTTCTAATGTAAAATAGTTCTTTGATAAGTCACTTAATCAGGTAGAATTTAAAAACATTTATCATAACAAATACCACATTTTAAATTTTTGTCCTTAAATATTTAGTTTTGTTTGTCTGGAAAATAGGATGATATGAATAAAGATTAAAATGGCCTGTATTTTGTCACTATTATGCGATATTGGTATATCTTGTTCATTTATTGCAATGGTTTGCTCTGTCGTTTTGTTTTGAATACATTTCAGGCATCAAGTTTAGTTTGGATCTGATGACTTTTTATGTGCAACTCGAACCAACTAAAATTTCAAGCCAAACAGGATGTCATGTAAGTTTGAAAGTTTCTTTTCCTTTCATAATTCAGTTTTGTGGGCTTAAATCAAAAGTTAAATTCTTTACCAATTGTATTTTGTGCCTGCCCAATGTCATTACACACACAGGTTAAATGTACAATATGTTCACTGGTCAATCCACTAGTTGCTCGAATATGACCTATTATTTCATTGTGTATCAAGTGTCTTTGACTGCTGAAAATCTATACTGCTTTAATGTAAAATAGTTCTTTGATAATCCATTTCAAACTCTCGAATATAAAATTAATCATTTGTCACAACAATAATATAGGAAATGGGTTTAAATAATATGGCTTGTTCGGTATCAAGTGTGTTTGTGCCTGCTTTAATGTCATTACACATTATGTTTACAGGCCAAACCACTAGTTGCTTGAATAGGATGTATTATTTCATTCTGTTTCATTAGTGTTTTTAACTGATCAAAATCAATACTGCTTTAATGTAAAATAGTTCTTTGATAATCCATTTCAAACTCTCGAATATAAAATTAATCATTTGTCACAACAATAATATAAGAGATAGGTCTAAATAATATGGCTTGTTTGGTATCAAGTGTGTTTGTGCCTGCCTAATGTCATTACACATTATGTTTACAGGCCAAACCACAAGTTGCTTGAATAAGATGTATTATTTCATTCTGTTTCATTAGTGTTTCTAACTGATCAAAATCAATACTGTTCTAATGTAAAATAGTTCTTTGATAAGTCACTTAATCAGGTAGAATTTAAAAACATTTATCATAACAAATACCACATTTTAAATTTTTGTCCTTAAATATTTAGTTTTGTTTGTCTGGAAAATAGGATGATATGAATAAAGATTAAAATGGCCTGTATTTTGTCACTATTATGCGATATTGGTATATCTTGTTCATTTATTGCAATGGTTTGCTCTGTCGTTTTGTTTTGAATACATTTCAGGCATCAAGTTTAGTTTGGATCTGATGACTTTTTATGTGCAACTCGAACCAACTAAAATTTCAAGCCAAACAGGATGTCATGTAAGTTTGAAAGTTTCTTTTCCTTTCATAATTCAGTTTTGTGGGCTTAAATCAAAAGTTAAATTCTTTACCAATTGTATTTTGTGCCTGCCCAATGTCATTACACACACAGGTTAAATGTACAATATGTTCACTGGTCAATCCACTAGTTGCTCGAATATGACCTATTATTTCATTGTGTATCAAGTGTCTTTGACTGCTGAAAATCTATACTGCTTTAATGTAAGAGTTCTTTGATAAGCCTCTTAACCATGTAAAATATAAAATTAATCATTTGTCACAACAATAATATAGGAAATAGGTCTAAATAATATGGCTTGTTCGGTATCAAGTGTGTTTGTGCCTGCTTTAATGTCATTACACATTATGTTTACAGGCCAAACCACTAGTTGCTTGAATAAGATGTATTATTTCATTCTGTTTCATTAGTGTTTTTAACTGATCAAAATCAATACTGCTTTAATGTAAAATAGTTCTTTGATTATCCATTTCAAACTCTCGAATATAAAATTAATCATTTGTCACAACAATAATATAAGAGATAGGTCTAAATAATATGGCTTGTTTGGTATCAAGTGTGTTTGTGCCTGCCTAATGTCATTACACATTATGTTTACAGGCCAAACCACAAGTTGCTTGAATAAGATGTATTATTTCATTCTGTTTCATTAGTGTTTTTAACTGATCAAAATCAATACTGCTTTAATGTAAAATAGTTCTTTGATAATCCATTTCAAACTCTCGAATATAAAATTAATCATTTGTCACAACAATAATATAAGAGATAGGTCTAAATAATATGGCTTGTTTGGTATCAAGTGTGTTTGTGCCTGCTTTAATGTCATTACACATTATGTTTACAGGCCAAACCACTAGTTGCTTGAATAAGATGTATTATTTCATTCTGTTTCATTAGTGTTTTTAACTGATAAAAATCAATACTGTTCTAATGTAAAATAGTTCTTTGATAAGTCACTTAATCAGGTAGAATTTAAAAACATTTATCATAACAAATACCACATTTTAAATTTTTGTCCTTAAATATTTAGTTTTGTTTGTCTGGAAAATAGGATGATATGAATAAAGATTAAAATGGCCTGTATTTTGTCACTATTATGCGATATTGGTATATCTTGTTCATTTATTGCAATGGTTTGCTCTGTCGTTTTGTTTTGAATACATTTCAGGCATCAAGTTTAGTTTGGATCTGATGACTTTTTATGTGCAACTCGAACCAACTAAAATTTCAAGTCAAACAGGATGTCATGTAAGTTTGAAAGTTTCTTTTCCTTTCATAATTCAGTTTTGTGGGCTTAAATCAAAAGTTAAATTCTTTACCAATTGTATTTTGTGCCTGCCCTATGTCATTACACACACGGGTTAAATGTACAATATGTTCACTGGTCAATCCACTAGTTGCTCGAATATGATGTATTATTTCATTGTGTATGAAGTGTCTTTGACTGCTGAAAATCAATACTGCTTTAATGTAAGAGTTCTTTGATAAGCCTCTTAACCATGTAAAATATAAAATTAATCATTTGTCACAACAATAATATAGGAAATAGGTCCAAATAATATGGCTTGTTCGGCATCAAGTGTGTTTGTGCCTGCCTAATGTCATTACACACACAGGTTAATTGTACAACACAGTACAGAAACCTTTGACACAACAGGAGAAAATGCTTGTTATCAGCATTCTTTTTATTGCAATTTTTCTGCCAGGTATGTCTAAACCAGAGCCGCGTTCTTTATAGCGAGATTTTTATGCTCCCCAAAAAAATTTCGGGGGAGCATATAGTCGCCACGCTGTCCGTCCGTCCGTGTGTCCGTCCGTGTGTCCGTCCGTCCGTCCACAGCCATATCTCCGCAACCCTTGGACCAAATTCAATGAAACTTCACATGTGAACTCCCTGGGTCAATACCTAGGGACCTATTTCTCCGTTTGTAAATTTAAGGCTGCGTCATGGAAAAAGGGGCCTTAGTGTAAAAATTAGTTTTTAGCTCCACTGGCCTTTCAGGCCAGCAGGCTATTGTCATGGCGGTGTGTCCGTCGTGCGTCCGTTCGTCCGTCCGTCCGTGCGTCCGTAAACTTTTTCTTTAAAAATCTTCTTCTCAAAAACTACTGGATGGATTTCAACCAAACTTCACAGGAATGATCCTTGGGTGACCCTCTCTCAGATTCCTTCAAAGGATATGGATTGAACCAGAATAAGCTGAGTTATCTGCCCTTGAATATCAAAAATAGCAGGTTTTGACTTTAGTTTTCTTCTTAAATCTACAAATATTAAATAATCAAGGCAAAACTTTGATAGAATGATGATGACTACAACATCTTGCCTTGGTAAAATTTTCACCTTGATCTGAACTTTACATCATGAGTTATGTGCCCTTGAAATTGACAGAATTGCCATTTTCGGCTGTATTTTGACTTTGTTTTAACTCTAGCAACTACAAATATTGACTAAACAAGACAAAACTTTGATAGAATGATGCTGATTATAAGATCCTGCTTTGGTAAAATTTTCAGCTTGATCTGAATTTTATATCATGAGTTATGTGCCCTTGAAATTGCCAAAAATTGCTATTTTCGACTCTGTTTTGCTGATTTTGACTTTATTTTTACTCTAAAATCTACAAATATTGACCAATCAAGACAAAACTTGTACAGAATATATATAAGCATTATATGCTGCCTGGGTGTAATTTTCAGCTTGATCCGAATTTTAAATCATGAGTTATGTGCCCTTGAATTTGATAAAACTGCCTTTTTCGGGTTTGTTTTCACTCTAACAGCCACAAATGTTAACCAAGCAAGATGATACTTGGAAAGAATCTTGTTGACAACAAGATCTTGCTTATTTGTAATTTTCAACACTGTTATAATCTGAGTTATGTGCCCTTGAAATTGACAAAATTTCAGTTTTTCGACACTTTTTCCACTCTTGAAGCCATAAATATTGACTAATATAGACAAAATTTGATTTTGAATATACATACTGAATTATGTGTCCTTGAATTTGGCAAAATTAAAGTTTTCAATTTTATTATCGCTCTAACATCCCTAAAATATAAGTCAATCATTTACTCTCTTTTTGCATTGACCACATGATTGCTGCTTTTGACTTTGTTTTTGCTGTAAGAACCACAAGTATTCAAAAATCTAGTAAAAACTTGGATTTAATATTAAAAGAAATTCAGGCCTGTGGAGCGACTCAAGACCTTCAGGTCTTTCTAGTTCTCTTATTTCTCTTCATCTAATGGGCAGAATTTAATGAAATTTTGTGCTCATGTAATAAATAGGATGTTCTAGACCATATTCTATAAATAATGTGTGTACAATAAAGCTGTCATGGGAAAAGGGGGCTTCATGTATGATAGTTTTTATTTTGTGACAAACACTTATTCGGGGAGCATAATCCGTCTGTGACGGCTCTTGTTTAAGATTTCTTAAGATGTTTTTGATAAAGCGTTTTTAAGACCGAGACTTTAACCCAGCTGTTCCGAATGCTCCATATTTATACAAAATTAATGACGTCATCATGATGTCATTTGTATAAAATATGGAGCATTTGGAACACCGCGGTTTATAAATTATGGAGCGTTCAGAACCGAGGAGTTCCGCACGAAGTATCGGGTAATGGCGCCTCCCATTGAGCGTCTTAGAAATCTTGCTCTAAAGAACGCTTTATCCTAAAATATCTGAAGAAATCTCAAGATATCTCAAGAAATCTCGCTCTAAAGAACGCACCTCTGGTTTTGTTTGAGATGTGGTTCCTACAAAAAATCTGATCATTACCATGTTCTTGTTTGTCTCATTCATTTTATTTTATGACCATCCCTTTCAGGATATGAGATTTGCCTGCATGTAGACAAGAAGATGATGTACAAACAAGTCAACAAGGGATATTTAGAATAATAATATAAGTATATTTTTCTATTTTGATTGAACCCATTCCCAAACAAACAAAATTTTAGGGTGGACCAATTTGAAAGCTGCTGCAAACGACAAAACAGATTTTGATAAAGACTGGGTTTGTGTAAAATACAGCACAGAAAATATTGAGGCAAAGGAGAAACTGCTGGTTATCAGCAGTTTCATATTTTGCCTCGATGTTTTCCCAAGTATTTTCTAACAGGGACATCAAAACCAGGTCTTGTTTGGGAAAGGGTTAATTCACATTCCTTCCTATTTCCAAAACTAGTCCTGATTTTGATGTTCTGAAAGGAGAAATAGGAAAATGTTAGGGCTAAAGTTGACATGGATCATTAATTTTTATCACCTTGTCTTGCTACTTTCTATGGTACATGTATATTGAACACAAACATGTCAAGTTGGCATTGAAAGTCTGTGATAAGCAATGAATATTATGCTAAAAATAGACTGGGTTTATGGTTATATATATTGATAAATCGCCTATTATAAAGTCTTGTAACTACAGCTTGACTCAAGCTGTAGTTGTGAGGTTTTACAACAGACAAAATACTATTGTTTGCCTCACTGTTAACTTAACCCTTTCCCAAACAAGACCTGGTTTTGACGTCCCTAATTGAACAGGCTTGGGAAAACATTGAAACAAAAGAAGAAACTGCTGATTACCAGCAGTTTCTCCTTTTGTCTCAATATTTTCTGTGCCATATTTTACACAAATTATGTCTTCATTATCATCATTTTCGTCGTCTGCAGCATCTTTCAAATTGGATCAGTCTAATTTTTTGCCGTCTGGTAATGGGTTATAGTTGATCCCTATTGGTTGTGCTGCATAGAGCTCCTTAGTAACTTAGGTTTTTGACTCAAAATTTTTATTATGGGTTGCTGCTTTGATCAATTGCCACTCTTGTCTTTTGTATAAGGTTTTAAAACGGGGTCTGAGCTTAGCAGCTGATAGAAGTTTTGGCTGATCTTCGAAATACCATTGAAATCTATGCATATAAAACAAATTGGAGTAGTATTACATCATTTGACTTCTATTGTTTGAAATTTATTTTTCACTTTTTATGCTCCAAGAAAAAATTTCGGGGGAGCATATAGTGATTATAGTCACCACGCTGTCTGTCCGTCAGTGTGTCTGTCCATGCGTGTGTCTGTCCACAGCCAGATCTCTGTAACCCTTGGACCAAATTCAATGAAACTTCACATGTGAACTCCCTGGGATAATCCCTAGGAAGTATTTTCTCCGTTTCTTAATTTTAGGCTATGTCATGGAAAAAGGGGCCTTAGTGTAAAATTAGTTTTTCTCTTATTTCTCTTCATCTAATCGGCAGAATATAGTGAAATTTTGTACTCTTGTGATAAATAGGATGTTCTAGACCATAATTATTTGATAAATAATGTGTGTACAAAATATATGTCATGGGAAAAGGGGGCTTAATGTATAATAGTTTTTTTTTTTGTGACAAACACTTATTTGGGGAACATAATAGGTCTATGACGCCTCTTGTTTTTTCGGAGGCTGGTTCGCCTGACCATGTGTTTCTGGCATTTTTATCCTCATACACAATTTGTAAATGGTTCATTCAATTCTGAGACAAATGACTTAATGTTAGATCAATTTCATTATTACCGACAGAGCTATAAAACTTTTCATTTTTAGCTCGACTTTTTGAAGAAAATGAGAGCTTATACTGTCACCCGGGCGTTGGCGTCGTCGTTGGCCTCGGCGCTGCAACAAAGGTTGAAGTTATTTCAAACATCAATGACTTCCATACTATCAAAGGGATTCAACCCAAACTTGGAATACTTATTCACCATCATACCCTCTACCTTACTACCAGCGCCCATGACCCTGGCTCCACTGTATTTGGAGTTATGCCCCCTTTACACTAAGCAACTTACAAAGACGAGTGCGCTGTCTTCGGACAGCTCTTGTTATTTTAAAGAGTCAATATTTTTCCGCTCATTTCTTATTAAGGGTTCTGTTGGCATCAGTAGATCTAGTCAAGTTAGGGGTAAATTACTTGGTCAGTGCAAAACCATTGTAAGTTTAAAATATTTTTATAGGCAGTTAACAAGTTGTGGGCTTTCCTATCGATTATTCTGTTGGTAGTTACGCCAATCTCATCTGCCCAACAATGAACATTTAATGTTCGAATATCATTGGCTATGTTTAAAAATGTCGTAAGTACAGCTCGAGTTAGATGGATTTTTAAAGTGACCGATGATAACGTTCATTTCCGAACTTTATACATCGTTGCTATATGGCCCTGAAATTAGTGAAATTATGTAAAATATGAAATTATCAAAGCATACTTTGGCAAAAAGGATTCAAATAACATTCTGTATTTGAGTGTCTAATGGTACTAAAGATATGTATTCACTTTAATTACACTTAACAATTACACTAACACTTCACTAAATATAACAGGAACTTAACTTGCTCAAATACAGAACAAGATGTTTCCTTTTTGGCATTCTCTCTGACTTGATACATGGCAGGAGTCTCGGCAGAATATTTTGAAGCTGTAGTTGCATTGGTAAACCTTGAAACACATTGTGCTCATGCAAATAATTGCGAATAAAAACATATGGGAAAAGAAGAAATTGCTCAATTTGAGCAATTTCTTCTTTTCCCATAATGTTTTCTATACTTAATTTTTACATTTTGGTTTATAAGAATGCATTATTAATCAGTTTTTGAAATGAAATACCTCTAAATGTCTCTCTTTGATGACCATTTTGAAGAAAATAAGCTGTGGGGTAATTTTGAAGCTGTAGTGGCATTACACTGATTTCCATGAAGCTGTAGTGGGGCCGATACAGCTTATTGGGCTTGGGAGAACACTGCGTGGGTATTTCATTGCTTGCGTCTGAAATATTTAAACTGGTATAATTATTATACACTATTATTGTTTAACACTTTCCCAATTGACAAAATTTTAGGTTGGTTGGATATGAAAGCTGCTGCAGAGGATAGAAAGAATGTTGCTAAAGAAAGGAATTATGTACAAAATAGCCAAGAAAATATTGAGACAAAAGGAGAATTTGCTGGTTATCAGCAGTTTCTTGTTTTGTCTCATTGTTTTCCCAAGCCATATATATTAGGGACGTCAAAACCAGGTCTTTTTTGGGAAAGGGTTAATTTGCATTCGAAATTTATACACTGGTATATTATTTGCATCAAAAATTCATATGCTGGTATACTGTTATTGGCTTCGGAAATTCATAAGCGGGTAAATTCGTTCTTCGCTTCTGAAATTTATACGCTGGTATATTGGTTGTTGACATCTGAAATTCATTCTCTGGTATAGCTCATGATTAATGACCTGGCAGAGCATCTCACTCGATTAGCATGGGCTGCTCTGCCAGGTCATGTATCAAGAGCTATATATTGGTTGATCCCATTTGAAATTCGTACGCTGGTAAAGTGATGATTGCATCCCAAATGTAAATGAGTGTATATTGGTTGTTCCCATCCCAAATTCATACGCTGGTGTTTTGGTTGTTTGAGTTCGAAAAAGTGTCATGATTAAGTCTGTCATGTTAAAAAAACAAGAGCCGTCATAGACGGATTATGCTCCCCGAATAAGTGTTTGTCACAAAATAAAAACTATCATACATTAAGCCCCCTTTTCCCATGACAGATTTTTTGTACACACATTCTTTATAGAATATAGTCTAGAACATCTCACTTATCACATAAGCACAAAATTTCATTAAATTCTGCCCATTAGATGAAGAGAAATTAGAGAAAATCTCATTTTTACATTAAGGCCCCTTTTTCCATGACGCAGCCTCAAATTAGGAAAACGAAGAATAGGCTTGCTAGGGATTATCCCAGGGAGTTCACATGTGAAGTTTCATTGAATTTGTTCCAAGGGTTGCTGAGATATGGCTGTAGATGGACAGACGAACGGACAGCTTGGCGACTATATCGAGGGGTCAGCGCAACACTATTGTAAGTGCCTATATTTATATAGGCACTTACAATAGTGTTGCATTGACCCCTCGTTTTGCTCCCCCTGAAATTTTTTGGGGAGCATAAAAATGCAGTATTCACACTCTGCATGGATTTGAAGTCACTTGTCTCTTACCAATGGATAAACCACCAAAGAATTGTGTACTAGGGTTAACAGTTGGGTGTTGTTTGAACTGAAACTAAAATCTAGCCATCTCAATTTAACTGAATGACAAAAAAAAGCTGATACTTATGTGCAATTTTCACATATTATAGTCCACATCACACATCTTTTCTTTCACATTGATATTGACATCCGTTAGATTTTATGTTGCCGGAATTCAGTGAATTTGTGTATTGGCAACAAACCAGTGGATATTTAGAATTTTAGCTTCGATAGCATCAGTATCAATGTGGGTCTTGGACTCAAAACTTTTCAAAAAGCAAAACATCAGTAAATGTTTCCCCACAACATATGGTTTTGAATTCTTATGACAAAGTTGGAATGTCTTTAACCGCTCTTACTTGTTGCTCTCTTGCAATTCGACAATTACAAATAGCAATTGTTTTCTATGCTTTGCTTGCAGAGGTGAAATTGATTGGAAGGAAGGGCAATAATAGACTCTGTTAAGATCAACTGGTCTCGAAGATGTGATAAAGGTCCAATATGCCTGAGACAAAATGATCGATTCAAAAGGGCGATAAGACTTGATTGAAGATCAGCTAGTCTCGAAGATGTCATAAAGATCCAATATGCTGGACACCAAATGATCGATTCAAAAGGACAATAATAGACTCGGTTACGATCAGCTGGTCTCGAAGATGTGATAAAGATCCAATATGCCGGAGACAACAAGTAAGTACAGTTTGGCACTCATTATCTGGATGACGTTTTGACTAGTCCATTTTGAAAGCTGCTGAAGACAACTAAATTGATGTGAATGAAATATAATTTGAATGCAATATCTCACAGAAAATGTTGATGTAAAAGTAAATACAAAATGATGATACAATGATTTTTGCTTTGTGCCTTAATGCTTTGCCAGCTAGACTTTTCTATGAGAGATATCAAAACACATTTTTTAGGGAACAATTTAATCAAGTAAAACTTGGTGTAATTTCAAACGAACAATAGTATTTCTTCTGTGTAAACCTAAGCCCAATAAGCCGTGGCCATAGCGCAGTTCATAGTGCATCTGCCTTTAGCTTGAGGTCCCAGGTGTGATCCCAGGTAGCATCAAATATCCTTTCTGACAAAAATGTTTCCCACCAATGGTTTGATAATTGTTAACCAATGTGGGTGAGCAGCTGGAGGCGCAGTTAGGATGTTGTGGTAGTACTGGTATGAGAAACGACAAATACATGTTTACAAGGTGCTCCAGTCACTGCAATATGAACATAACAGTTGAAAAGGGCGTAAAGCCCCATTAACCCTCATCCTACCAACTGGGGTCAATCTGACCCCATGGGTGATTTTTTGCGTGTCATATTTTTACCGCATGCACTCTGGTGTCCAAATGTTAGGAGTTTGTTGGTCTACAACAACATTCTTCATGTAACACAACATTTTCAGATTATAGCTTAATTTGAGTTTGTAATATTGATTTTTTTGCTGGGGTCCGTTTGGACCCCACTATAGTTACTCTTTATTACAACTGTTTAAACTTATTTAAACTTCTTTTAGAAAAAAATCTTCATCTAAAAAGCCACTGGATGCATTTCAACCAAACTTCACAGGAATATTCCTTGGGCAACCCTCTCTGAGATTCCTTCAAGGAATTTTGATTTAATAAAAAATACCTGAGTTATCTGCGCTTGATTGTCCAAATTTGCGGTTTTGACTATTTTTTAGCTCACCTGAGCACGATAGTGCTCATGGTGAGGTATTGTGATACCGCTGTGTCCGTCGTCCGTCGTCCGTCGTCCGTCGTCAGTCGTCCGTCGTCCGTCGTGCGTCGTGCGTCAACCTTTGGCTTGTGTGCACTCTAGAGGCCACATTTTTTGCCCAATCAACCTGAAATTTGCTCAGAATGATTGTCTTGATGAAATCTCGGACAAGCTCGAAATTGGGTCATCTGGGGTCAAAAAGTAGGTCACGGGGTCAAATCTTAGAAAAACCTTGTGTGCACTCTAGAGGCCACATTTTTTGCCCAATCAACCTGAAAATTGATCAGAATGATTGTCTTGATCAAATCTCGGACAAGTTCGAAATTGGGTCATCTTGGGTCAAAAACTAGGTCACGGGGTCAAATCTTAGAAAAACCTTGTGTGCACTCTTGAGGCCACATTTTTTGCCCAATTAACCTGAAATTTGCTCAGAATGTTTGTCTTGATGTAATCTCGGACAAGTTTGAAATTGGGTCATCTGGGGTCAAAAACTAGGTCACGGGGTCAAATCTTAGAAAAACCTTGTGTGCACTCTAGAGGCCACATTTTTTGCCCAATCAACCTGAAATTAGCTCAGAATGATTGTCTTGATGAAATCTCAGACAAGTTTGAAATTGGGTCATCTGGGGTCAAAAAGTAGGTCACGGGGTCAAATCTTAGAAAAACCTTGTGTGCACTCTAGAGGCCACATTTTTTGCCCAATCAACCTGAAAATTGATCAGAATGATTGTCTTGATCAAATCTCGGACAAGTTCGAAATTGGGTCATCTGGGGTCAAAAAGTAGGTCACGGGGTCAAATCTTAGAAAAACCTTGTGTGCACTCTAGAGGCCACATTTTTTGCCCAATCAACCTGAAAATTGATCAGAATGATTGTCTTGATCAAATCTCGGACAAGTTCGAAATTGGGTCATCTGGGGTCAAAAACTAGGTCACGGGGTCAAATCTTAGAAAAACCTTGTGTGCACTCTTGAGGCCACATTTTTTGCCCAATTAACCTGAAATTTGCTCAGAATGTTTGTCTTGATGAAATCTCGGACAAGTTTGAAATTGGGTCATCTGGGGTCAAAAACTAGGTCACGGGGTCAAATCCTAGAGAAACCTTGTGTGCACTCTAGAGGCCACATTTTATGCCCAATCAACCTGAAATTTGCTCAGAATGATTGTCTTGATGAAATCTCGGACCAGTTTTAAATTGGGTCATCTGGGGTCAAAAACTAGGCCACTGGGTCAAATCTTAAAATAACCTTGTGTGCACTCTAGAGGCCACATTTTTTGCCCAATCAACCTGAAAATTGATCAGAATGATTGTCTTGATAAAATCTCGTACAAGTTTGAAATTGGGTCATCTGGGGTCAAAAACTAGGTCACAGGGTCAAATCTTAGAAAAACCTTGTGTGCACTCTAGAGGCCACATTTTTTGCCCAATCAACCTGAAATTTGCTCAGAATGATTGTCTTGATAAAATCTCGGACAAGTTTGAAATTGGGTCATCTGGGGTCAAAAACTAGGTCACAGGGTCAAATCTTAGAAAAACCTTGTGTGCACTCTAGAGGCCACATTTTTTGCCCAATCAACCTGAAAATTGATCAGAATGATTGTCTTGATAAAATCTCGGACAAGTTTGAAATTGGGTCATCTGGGGTCAAAAACTAGGTCACAGGGTCAAATCTTAGAAAAACCTTGTGTGCACTCTAGAGGCCACATTTTTTGCCCAATCAATATGAAATTTGCTCAGAATGATTGTCTTGATCAAATCTTGGAAAAGATTGAAATTGGGTCATCTGGGGTCAAAAACTAGGTCACAGGGTCAAATCTTAGGAAAACCTTGTGTGCACTCTAGAGGCCACACTTTTTGCCCAATCAACCTGAAATTTGCTCAGAATGATTGTCTTGATGAAATCTCGGACAAGTTAGAAATTGGGTCATCCGGGGTCAAAAACTAGGTCACGGGGTTAAATCTTAGAAATACCCTGTGTGCACTCTGGAGGCCACATTTTTTGCCCAATCAACCTGAAATTAGCTCAAAATGATTGACTTGATGAAATCTCGGACAAGTTTGAAATTGGGTCATCTGGGGTCAAAAAGTAGGTCACTGGGTCAAATCCTAGAGAAACCTTGTGTGCACTCTAGAGGCCACATTTTATGCCCAATCAACCTGAAATTTGCTCAGAATGATTGTCTTGATGAAATCTCGGACCAGTTTTAAATTGGGTCATCTGGGGTCAAAAACTAGGCCACTGGGTCAAATCTTAAAATAACCTTGTGTGCACTCTAGAGGCCACATTTTTTGCCCAATCAACCTGAAAATTGATCAGAATGATTGTCTTGATAAAATCTCGTACAAGTTTGAAATTGGGTCATCTGGGGTCAAAAACTAGGTCACAGGGTCAAATCTTAGAAAAACCTTGTGTGCACTCTAGAGGCCACATTTTTTGCCCAATCAACCTGAAATTTGCTCAGAATGATTGTCTTGATAAAATCTCGGACAAGTTTGAAATTGGGTCATCTGGGGTCAAAAACTAGGTCACAGGGTCAAATCTTAGAAAAACCTTGTGTGCACTCTAGAGGCCACATTTTTTGCCCAATCAACCTGAAATTAGCTCAAAATGATTGACTTGATGAAATCTCGGACAAGCCTGAAATGGGGTCATCTGGGGTCAAAAAATAGGTCACTAGGTCAAATCTTAGAGAAACCTTGTGTGCACTCTAGAGGCCACATTTTTTGCCCAATCAACCTGAAATTTGCTCAAAATGATTGTCTTGATGAAATCTCAGACAAGTTTGAAATTGGGTCATCTGGGGTCAAAAACTAGGTCACGGGGTCAAATCTTAGAAAAAACCTTTTGTGCACTCTAGAGGCCACATTTTTTGCCCAATCAACCTGAAAATTGATCAGAATGATTATCTTGATGAAATCTCGGACAAGTTTGAAATTGGGTCATCTGGCGTCAAAAACAAGGTCACAGGGTCAAATCTTAGAAAAACCTTGTGTGCACTCAAGAGGCCACATTTTTTGCCCAATCAACCTGAAATTTGCTCAGAATGATTGTCTTGATAAAATCTCGGACAAGTTTGAAATTGGGTCATCTGGGGTCAAAAACTAGGTCACAGGGTCAAATCTTTGTAAAACCTTGTGTGCACTCTATAGGCCACATTTTTTGCCCAATCAACCTGAAATATGCTCATAATAATTGTCTTGATGAAATGTACAAAAAGTTTGAAATTGGGTCATCTGGGGTCAAAAACTAGGTCACTAGGTCAAATTTAAGAAAAACCTTGTGTGCACTCTAGAGGCCACATTTTATGCCCAATCAGCCTAGTCAGAATAATTATCTTGATAAAATCTCAGACAATTTCAAAATTTGGTCATCTGGGGTCCTAAACTAGGTCATGGGGTCCAGTCTTGGGGATTTTTTTTGCCCAATCAAGCTGAAAATTTGTCAGAATGATTATCTTATACAGGCCACAAATCTTAGTAAAATGTGATCATTTTGGAGGCTCAGACACACCATATACAGAAAGCTATTATGTCAGGCAGGCCTGTAGGAACAGGGGGGCTAGGGGGGCTAAACCCTTCCAAAGTTGGCCAAAAATACCAATTTTTCTTAATTTTACACTTAAAATTTTGGGGAAATCCCAATTAGCCCCCACCCCCCAATATTTAGGATAGAGTCTATAGCCCCCCATTATGAAATTGCTTCCTATGGGCCTGTCAGGTGAGCGCTTCAGGGCCAATGGCCCTCTTGTTTTTACTATTTTTAGTCTCACACCAACAAATTTTGACTAGTCAAAACAAAACGTGAACAGAATATTGGTGACTATAATATCTTGCCTGAGTGCAATTTTCAGCTTGATCCAAATCTTAGATCATGAGTTATGTGCCCTTGAATTTTATGCAAACATTGCATGAAGTAGTAAAATAAATACAGGCCTTTGGAGCGATTTAAACCCTGTAGGGTCTTCTAATTTTTCATTTCTGTATGTTTTTGTGCTATTATCATATGTTGGTAACCAATATAACATTTAAACAAAGAATGTCTTTTGTGAAACTTATTTTTGTCATGAAATTCCAAATTACTAGTGGGGTCCAAATGGACCCCAGTTGGTAGGATGTGTGTGTAAAATATGTTGGTAGGATGAGGGTTAAGGTATATGACCCATCATTAGCACAAAAGAGCCAGAGGTGAAATTTGAAAAGTGCCAATAATTCTTAAACTGTTACATTTCCATTCCAAATACAAACATAAGGATTTTGAATGGTTTAGAATTTTGAATTAATGCATTTTTCTGGAAATATTTGACAAAATGTTCAAAATTACCTCCCTTGTATATGAATATAGAGTAAAATAATATTTGTAGATTATTTTCTTCTTGAAGCATAATCTTGAAATCCGGCACGGTGAATCATCTTATGTGAAGTGTATTTACAAGTGTGTGTAATTTGATGCATTTCGTATAACTAGAAAGTGGTGTTTTTAATGATGGGTCATATACCTAAAATCAATCTAGAACTTGATTTAAGCTTCTCGCTGTAATAACATGACGTTCTAACAGTACCATTGATTTATCAATATACTCATACCTGTAAAATCGAAGCAAGACTCCTTTTGACAGTTCTACTGTATAAATTTTACAAAAAATAGGTAGCTTTATGTGCATTTTGTCCAAGGGACCTTATTGGAAGTGTGACAAATATCGACCCTAGTCAGTCTGTGCAGTTCGCGGAGCCAGAATAGGGTTGACACTATTCTCTTTTGTTGTAATTTTCTAAATCTGGAATGTTTCCCCTATCTTACCATATTATATTCATTTTTTGCATACGGGGTCTGGTTGACCTGTGCTAGGTCTGAAAAGTTTGTCAAAATTTGGATTTTTGGAGTTTGGATAAGGTCCCTTTTAGCGTGACCGGTCACATTTATAATTTCAGACAACGATCAACAGAGATGATAGAAACCGTGGACTAGGCCATCTCAATTCCAGGAACTATTTCAGAGAGATGTGGAGCCAGACTTTATTTTGATCAAAATTGACAATATGAACAGAAATCTACAAAATGGATTGGATCAAATTGAGTTTTATGTCCCACTCAACCATAAGAATATGGACCTCAGTTTGAAGTCTTGTCCGAAAGACTGGACTGCCGGGGAATCGTGCAAGCGTCATCAACATAAAACCAGAGCAACAGATAACACTGTGGAAAATCACGCGATACATTATTTTCAGAAAATCTTCAATAATTTTGTAATTACTGGACCGATTTGAATTCAGTTTGAAGCAGAGAATGTGGACAGACGTCATGTATTAGATGGACGTGGTCGATTTTTGAAAAGTCAACTGATAAAAAAGTTTGAAGATAAACCAAAATTTTGGTTTATCTTCAATAACTTTTTTATCAGTTTATTTTTCAAAAATCCAACACATTCAGCTTATTCCTGGTATTTCCCACCTTCTCTGCTTCCAAACGAATTAAAATTGGTCAAGTATTAAAAAGATATTGAAAATTATCAGAAATTCAGTCATGTGATCATACACGGTGGATAAGGGAGATGATTTATCAAAATGAATTATTTCACAGATTGTTCATCAAATCCTATATTGTGGGTACTCATTAGAATCATATTGAGAGGATTTTATTTAGTTCCAACAACATTGGATTTAGAAAAACTATATTGGGGATACTCATTAGAAATGTCTTGAGACAATTCAAATGAGTACCACCAACATAGGGTTTAACCCTTTCCCAAACAAGACCAGGTTTTGACATCCATAATTGAAAAGGATTGGGAAAACATTGAAACAAAAGAAGAAACTGCTGATAACCAGCAGTTTCTCCTTTTGTCTCAATATTTTCTGTGCCATATTTTACACAAATCCAATCTTTATCAACACTCATTTTGTCATTTTTGGCACTTTTTTTGTAGTGGATCACCCTAAAATTGTCGTTTGGGAAAGGGTCAACCATTACAAAACAACATAATTTTAGGGTGCTGCAATTTGAATTTTTTAGCTGCTTCAGACTACAAAATGGATGTTAATGAACTTACCATTATGTGTACAAAATAGCTCGGAAAATATTGAGGCAAAAAGAGAAAATGCTGTTCATCAGCATTTTCTTTTTTTGTTTATCTCATTGGGAAAATATTGAGGCAAAAAGAGAAAATGCTGATTTGAAACCTGCTGCAGATGATCAATTAATGTTGAGTATTTGTACATTAGAACCCAGAAAATATATCTAGGCAAAAGAAGAAAATGCTGGTTATCAGCATTGTCTTCTTTTGGCTCACTATTTTTGCGAGCCTATTCTGATTTGGATATCAATACCTGGTCTTGTTTAGGAAAGGGTCAACTCTTTTCTGAACAAGACCTAGTTTTGATGTCACAAATAGAAAACACTGGTATAATATTTTGAGCTGATACTGTTTTATTGATCAGGGACTTAACCCTTTCCCAAACAAAACTTGGTTTTGACGTCCCTAATAGAAAAGGCTTGGGAAAACATGAAAACAAAAGAAGAAACTGCTGATAACCAGCAGTTTCTCCTTTTGTCTCAATATTTTCTATGCCATATTTTACACAAATTCTACCTTTAATAACTTCCATTTTGTCATTTGTGGCAGTTTTTGAAGAGGATCACCCTAAAATCTTGCCGTTTGGAAAAGGGTAATGTCCAAGGATTCAACATGTCACAACCCTGGTGTCTTGGGCATCTACTTTGTTGGTTACATAGATCACGGTGTATAATCACACGACTCAGAATCTTCAATAATCTTCAATATCTTTTTTTAATACTTGACCAATTTGAATTTGGTTTGAAGCAGAGAAGGTGGGAAAATGCAAGGAATAAGCTTGACGTGTTTGAATTTTGAAAAATCAACCGATAAAAGTTATTGAAGATAAACCAAAATTTTGGTTTATCTTCAATAACTTTTTAATCAGTTGATTTTTGAAAAATCAACCACGTCCATCTAATGCAAGACGTCTGTCCACATTCTCTGCTTCAAACTGAATTCAAATCGGTTCAGTATTTACAAAATTATTGAAGATTTTCTGAAAATATTGAATCACGTGATTATCCACCGTGTAGGTGAAAGCTTAAGCTGTATTATATATCGAGCCTTCATATTTCACGCATGGATCACTTTTCTGCTATTTATTTGGGACCATGATCTTTCACCTTATGACATTGACCTTACATTACATAAAATTAACCAGGCTTCTGTTGTTTGATAGTCTTGATTTTTCACACGTGGACACCTACCAAGACCTTTCTTTTTGGAATATAACAACTGACCCTTTGACCTTGATGTTTGACTTACTTTTTAGCTCGACTTTTCGAAGAAAATGAGAGCTTATACTGTCACCCGGGCGTCGGCGTCGGCGTTGCAACAAAGGTTAAAGTTTTTTCAAACATCAATAACTTCCATACTATCAAAGAGATTCAACCCAAACTTGGAATACTTATTCACCATCACACCCTCTACCTTACTACCAGGGCCCATGACCCTGGCTCCACTATATTTGGAGTTATGCCTCCTTTATACTAAACACTTAGAAAGTCGAGCATGCTGTCTTCGGACAGCTCTTGTTAAAAAATATGGTAATGCTGTACATCCTATGTTGCGTTTCATACTCTTTAGGTTGGTCCATCTTTAACTTTGCTCATAAGCATCATTTTGTTATATAGATCTTACTAACAGTTTTTAAGGGTAGATTTTTGCTTTTCAGGAATAAATTTGTGAGCAGTTTTACTGATTGCAGAGCAGCAGATATATAAGGGGATGAAGACATTCTATATATTTTATTTATATATTTTATTTTGAATCCAAACCCTATCTTGTGGGTAACCATTTGTATCGTCTTGATTAGACAATTCCATTGAGAATCGACAACATCAGGTTTTTATTTGAAACATTTAATCTTGTTTAACCCCTTCTAAACAAAACCTTGTTTTGATGTTTCTTATACACAATTTTGGAACACTTTAGGACAAAAGAAAAATTGGGACCGTCCAAAACTTTGCCGTTTGGGAAATGGTTAAGAACAATGCATATGTGGAATATTGAGGGATCCCCCATAGATGCATTAAAGACAAACTAGTGGATGGAATTTACCGGTGTTCTATCCATTGGTTTGTCTCTTATTTATCCCTTTCCCAAACGGCGAAAGTTTAGACGGGTACAGATTCAAAAATGCGGTATTTCTAGTAAGAAATCATAGAAATGAAGGAAATTGATAGTCACAATAAATTTCTTCCATAATCTTTTCCAAAGCCTTTATCTTGTAGGGTGTA
This sequence comes from Fragum sueziense, assembly GCA_963680895.1. NCBI lineage: Eukaryota > Metazoa > Mollusca > Bivalvia > Cardiida > Cardiidae > Fragum > Fragum sueziense. The sequence goes on from OY804602.1 coordinate 25,591,443, forward strand.
TTTGTTAGAATGGGTTAAAGAATAGATTGTTAGATTAAGTCTTGTAATATTGTTTATAACTGCAATTCTAGGTTCCTTTTACCATGAAGATTCCTAGAGCCACCACCGCAGTATTTTGCAGCATGGGGACTTAACACTTTATGTAATTTCTTTACAGAATTCTTTCTTATCATGGAATTGGATACCAACGTTGATCCAGATCAGCTTCTGCACACTTATTCAGGGAGCATAACCATGGTGTATAATCACGTGATTTATAATTTCCGATAATTTTTCATAACTTTGTTAATACTTGACCAATTTGAATTCGGTTTGAAGCAGAGAAGGCGGAAAAAATGTCAGGAATAACCTGGACGTAGTAGATTTTTGAAAAATCAACTGATAAAAAAGTTATTGAAGATAAACCAAAATTTTGGTTTATCTTCAATAACTTTTTTATCAGTTGATTTAAAAAAAATATAAGAAATTCATCTAATGCGTGACGTCTTCCCAACTTCTGTTTCAAACCGAATTTAAATCGGTCCCATATTAACAAAATTACTGAAGATTTTCTGAAATTGTTGCACCACATGATTAACCCCACTTTGATTTCTCTATCAAAATTGATTATTGGACAGAGCAACAGATAAGAGGGAGTGAAGACAATCTGATTCATCTATTTCAAATCAAAACCTTATGTTGTGGTAACTTAACCCATTACCTGACGGCAAAATTATAGACTTCTCCAAATTCAGACATGCTGCAGATGACAATTTCAAGTTGATGAAAATTTGAATATCTTTCCGTTTTGGGTAAGAAAACATTGTGGAAAATGAAGAAATTGCTTGTCACAAGTAATTTCTTCATTTTCCACATGTTTTTTTTTTCAAGCCATTTGCTGTGAGGGAGTCAAAAGGCATCACTGTACAGTAATGGGTTAAATCTAAACATGATGATTCAAATGAGTAACCACAACATAGGGTTTGATGATCATTTGGTGTTGAATAGCCATCACAACCTCCTATCTGTAGCTATGATAGGAAATAACCCTTTCCCAAACAAGACATGGTTTTGATGTCCCTAATAGAAATAAAGGCTTGGGAAAACATTGAACCAAAAGAAGAAACTGCTGATAACCAGCAGTTTCTCCTTTTGTCTCAATATTTTCTGAGCCATATTTTACACAAATCCTATCTTAAACAACATCCATTTTGTCATTTGTGGCAATTTTTGAAGCGGATCACCCTAAAATTATGACGTTTGGGAAAGGGATAAAAGATGGACTCTTCATTTATGGGATACAAGATAAAGTATAGTGCGGTTATTGAGCTTGTCTTAAAACTATTTTGATATTGAACACAACACAGTGATGTACAGCATTTTACTTGACATTTTTTTCTAAAACTTACAGCTAACCTTTAGATCAGTCACAATTCAAGATGGGCTTTGATATTTCACCTACAAACATCTCGTACGATTCAATTTATTTGGTACGATGACCATTGACTTTGTGACCTTGAGTTTGATGTACTTTTTAGCGAGCAGGGACTTTATGTCTGGGGAGCTACTATTACAGATAGAGCCTTCATATTTCATATACGATATCTTGAGCCTTGACCTTGAGACCATGACCTTCGACCTAGTGAACTTCGACCTAGTGACCTTGGACTCATTTTTTTGTAACCAGCTCTCGTATAGGCAAGCTACGTTGTTTGCGGACAACTCTTGTTAGAGTTATTGGCCTTTGTTGATTTTCTGATCTGAATTGAACTTTGTTTTGAGTAAATGAGTAACAAATATTCAAATTAGATACATTGATTGTGAATATTTTTCTACTTATGATGAAAATATGGAGGCTTTAGGTTATCAATTGAAATCCACTCTACCATGGCTGTTTTTACACATGTAATTAAAAAAAGATGAGAAAACATTAAGAGAAAGGAAGATAGTTTATAACAAGACTTTAATTCTTTTGCTCTTGTATTTTCTATAATAGATCTACTATAGAAAATACAAGAGCAAAAGAATGAAATTCTTGTTATAAATACATAATTTGTAATTTAGCACATACAATTTTGAGGTGAAAGGAGAAAATGCTGGTTACAAGCAGTGCTGGTAACCACCATATTCTTCTTCGAGGTGTCTATTTGTCTAGTACTGGACGAATAACACATATAGCTAAGTGCTATATGTACAGTATTGGTCGATTAGCCATTTACATTATTCGTCCCATATCGGATGAATAATGTAAATGGCTAACAGTCTACTAGGGACATGTCTTCTACTACTAGGGACATCAAAACCATGTCTTGTTTGGGAAAGAGTTAATCAATAATTTTCTCTGTATATTATGTATACCACACTTTTAATTCAATAAAATACATTTTTTGCCCATTATCCCTTTTCCTAATGACAAAAAAGTAGCAGGGTCCGATTCGAAAGCTGTTGGTAGATGTCAAAATGGATTCTAATGAACATAGGATTTGTGTAGAATATAGCTTGGAAAATATCGAGGTAAAAGGAGAAAATTCATTTTCTTTTTTTGCCTTAATGTTTTCCCAAAACTTCTATTAAAGACGTCAAAACCAGAGGCGCGTTCTTTAGAGCGAGATTTCTTAAGATTTCTTAATGTGTTTTGAATAAAGCGTTTTTAAGACCGAGACTTTGACCGAGCTGTTCCGAATGCTCCATATTTATACAAATGACGTCATTTGTATAAAGTATGGAGCATTCAGAACACCGCGGTTTATGAATTATGGAGTGTTTGCAACAACTCGGTCAAATCTCTTTTATATTGTTTGTACAGAGTTGACCGAGGGGTTCCGCACGAAGTATAGGGTAATTGCGCCTCCCATTGAGTGTCTTTAAAATCTTGCTAAAAAGAACGCTTTATCCTTAAATATCTGAAGATATCTCAAGATATCTCGCTCTAAAGAACGCGCCTCAGGTCTTGTTTAGGAAAGGGTAAAAAAGTTCTCCAAGCCTATAATGTAACACTCCCTCTTTTTTAATCCCCTACCGGCAGGTTTGCAGTCTGTCAGTCGTTCCGTCCGTCCATCAGTCAGTCCGGTGAATTAGTTTTCCAGGCTTTTTTCCTAAATGTTGGTAGCTATTGAGCAGACTTTTGATATGTAGACCCGCATTGACTATACTTACAGAACAAGTAGGTAGGGGACTTGGTATTGTTTTGCAATACTTCAGAATGCTTGTTGACTTATAATATAACAGGCTTTTGAAACAATTGTGGAGAAATGAGAAAATGCTTATAAATGACAAGCAATTTCTCCTTTCCCTCAATACTTTCAGTGTCAATATAAATGGGCAAATTCCAAGGGATATAAAGAAATTGCTGAATTTGATAATCATCAATTTCTTCTTTTCTCTCAATATTTCTATGCTGTAACATGCATGCACAAATTTTAAACTTTTGACAGAATTATTTCTTTTAAATAGACACACTGCCATGAGTTTTTGCATAATAAATATTTAACATTACTGTTTTAATTTATTGATGTCCATATTTCAAGCTATTTTTTCTATAATAGATGATTAGTTATAAGTTGTTTTGGGTATCATTCTCGTTTAACCCTTTACCACACAATGACGCTTTTGGACGCCCCTTGAAAAAAAGGCTTTGGAAAACCTTGTGGAAAATGAAGAAATTGCTTGTGACAAGCAATTTCTTCATTTCCCACAATGTTTTCTACCAAGAAATACCAACAAAAGTTCAATGGACTAGGCTAAAACTTTTGTTGTTTGGTAATGGGTTAATAGTGAATCTATTATAGAAGCATTCATATAAACCCTTTGACAAATGACAAGAATTTTCACCATTCCTATTTGAAAGAGAATAAGTGAAGAGCCACATTATTTAACAAATCAGAAACGTCTTCTGCCCCTTAACCCTTCCCCACGAACTTACGCAAGAATTTTTCGTAGATTTGAACGTAAGTTACGCAAAAACTTACGCAAATCTTAGTAAAACAGGCCCCTGGTTCTGACGTCCCCAATAGAATCTGGAAAACATTGAGGCGCAGGCAAAAGAATGCTGATAATCAGCATTTTCTTTTATCTCAATATTTTCTTAGCTACATAAATAATACTTAAATCCCATCTTTATCAACATCCATATTATCATTTATAGCAGCTTTCAAATTTGATCGCCCTAAAATTTGGCTGTTTTGGAAAAGGTTGAAATTAATGCATTTACCAAAAAACTCATTCGACCTATAGTGGTCCCACAATATTCTGATTCCCGCCAAACAATAAAATATATGTGACCCGTCACGCTAAAAGGGACCGTATAGGAAGTGTGAAAAATATCGATTCTAGTCATTCTGCGTAGTCCGCGCAGCCAGACTAAGACCGACACTTTTCACTTGTATGTAATTTTCTGAATCTAATGTTTTCCCAATCTTACTATAAATAAACCATGACCTCTGGACAGACGACTCAATATATATCAGGTATGTACAATAGTCCCAACCGAAAATGATAGTGACGTAGGCTGATGTTTACTGCTGCAAAACCAATCAATTCGTCTGATTTGCACCGTTATAAATACGAACAGAGTTGATTGGTTGTCAAGTAGTAAACATTAGCCCACGTCACTGTCATTTTCGGCCGGTATTATTGTACAGTTGTCGCCACATCGTATGGCACAATGTTTATATTTTGTTCAAATGTAATTGAACGCTGAACAAAACATAACACCCAAAATCACTAATGACGCCCATTTTCATATTTTAAATGTCGCAGGGGGTACAGCTTTTGAGAAAGAGATTTTGGTTGAAAACTGTTTGTGAAAATTCAGCCAATTGCACCCGATTGTCTTCAAAAATAATGCTTTTTGCGAGAGATAAATATTCTCCGATAAATCCTATGGCAAAGTTGGAAAAACGATACATACGTTATTGTCGCACACCCAATAATCGCCCGAAAATCGGACTTTAAAGCGAATCAGGATGCATCAGTTAAATCTAATCATAATTATTTGGTCACACACATATTCAGACAATGTTTTTCCGTGTGTTTTATCTAGTTGCATCATATTGCCCAGAATGGCTTGTTCTCAAGTGGATGTCGCTCGATGTTGGACGCATACGTTATACTTTAGAAAATGGAGCACTAACGGGTTATAAAAGTCAACATTTTCTTGTTTTCACCACATATAACATTTCCTCAGATATGTAAGATAACATATTTAAAACCAGTTTGGTGGTTATTTTAAGGCAAAGGTCTGTATTCAACCAAATATCGTCAATTTGCAAGATCGTAATTTCATATCGATACCTACGTTCTTCCAGTCTAGAGAGGACAAATTTCATCTTAATAGAATTGTAATCTTTTGATTGAGTAAAACTTTCATCTGCTAATAAATGGAAAACTTGGCGAAATGACGAAATTTATGTGTAAAGATTCTATGTCACCTTAAACGCCTGTTTCCATACATACGTTATCGATACATACGTGATAAATATGCCAAGTTGTGCAAGTTATGTCACACTATAGTATTGAGGAGATATGAAAATAACGTAAACATGAAAGATCTTCGTTATATCGTTGCTTATTGGTAAAATTTACAATTACAAATTTTCTGGCAGAGCAATTTAAGTGAACAATACATACGTTACCACAAAGACTGGATTAACAATTTTCGTTGTTCATATGCCTTCTTGGATTGTTTTAATCGTTTTCTGTCGTTGTATAATTTGTTTAAATTAAATGACCAGATATATTTTAAAAGGCATTCCTTTATCAATTTATCTTTTTTCTTCGTAAAGTACCACGATACATACGTGATATTGAAAATCGCACAATTCAGAGCTGAGAATGATAATTTAGGCAATTCATGAGTACTCCGGCATGTCTTAAGCCATGTGGTCAAGTTTCATTCACAGTGACACATGAGACACATTGATATTCGACTGTGAATTGAGAAAGATTGTTTCACAATAGAGAATCACGTAGCCATAATTTGTATGATGATACATGGCCTCAAGTAATAGGAAATTAAAGAAAATATACGATATGGACTAGAAGATGACGATACCTATAGACAAACAGTGATTCGGGATGAAAATATTCTAAATGTAGAATAGAAAGACAAACTATTTAAGTAGTCTCATTTCATGATACAAACGTTATAATTTACTCATTTATCGATTTGTCTGGAATAATTTTAATGATTATCTAAAGTTTGAATGTAACCTGATTTTTCAGAATAAGGATGGTTTGTGGTTGCTTCGCAGGTCCTAAAAGACACAACTCGATTGGTGCTTGACACCTAACCATAATTGATTCACGTTGTTTTTTAAACTTTGGGATAAAACGACATTTTCACGTACACGCGACTTAATACTAATGGCCAGAAAATATATTTCGACAGAATAAAATACTGGATAAGTATCAAAATCAATGTATAAATATTTTAGTTTTGAAAATGTGACCCAGACAAGCATGTATACAGAATATGAATAACTTTTTTCTCGACAAAGACAATGATAACGTATGTATATCTACTATAGAATGGTGTGCATAGCAGCCTTTTGAAAACATACGAGGGTTGTCCCAATAAATCGTAGACACATTTAATAACTTATCTTTTTAACGTCGCACAATGCTTATATTTTGTGAGAATATTATTTGTCCATTTTTGAATTTATATTCATCCCCTTTCTGTAAATGTCATTCCTTTATATCCTGTTATAACCAACTACTTTAAGTGTATAACGGTCATGCGGCGCACGTAAAAAATAACGTTTTTCCCGCTCATCGTTCCTGAGTTACTAGCGTGATTTAACACATTGGTTCCTATTTCCAGTCAAAACAGTTTACGTGGCCGTCTTAAGCAAATACTGTTTTGCAGTTGAGCAAAATTTCAAAACATTGACGTTATTTGTTTTCCAACAAAGGAATTTTAAGTGAAAACAAATAACAGTTGCGCTGACGTAAAAAGACGACGTTTGAGAAAATTGCGGCGCACCGTAAAATTACACGTTTTTGTTGTGGATAGCGGAATGAGACATAGGACTCTTTCATGAAGACGAAAGAAATCAAAATACATGGCAATGTGTCCCGGATACATAAATGGATTTTTTCTTAAAAAAGAGTCTCAAAGAGACATTTTTATATTGCTTCTCTGAGAATGCTAAATTCATGTAGAAAACCAAGCGTTAAAGAAAAGAGGTAACTGATTAGGGAAAACAGTAAATGGTTAAGTGGGTGGCGAATAAAACGGACTTTGAGATAATTAAGGTTCCTTGTATTTAAAAACATCTTTTAGCTTCAAAAGTACCTGCGAGATGTGTCTATAGATTAATAATAACACAAGGAAACGCGGTTCGGATGGAATTATCCTGGACATTTCTGGGTTCATTTCCCGGTGAAAAAGTAACGTTATTATTATATGACGTTGTGACGTGCGCCGCGGGTCTGTACATGCCTTTGCTAAATTTAGTATATATTTTGTAAACAATAAGCAGTCAACTTGATTTTTTGTCAAACTGCCGTCAATATATGTGGCTATAATCTATAGAAAAAATAGAAATATCCATTGAGTGATTTCTGTTTTATCGACGTTGTCTACGATTTATTGGGACAACCCTCGTACATAACTTTTAAATGACAGATATCTCTTGGGCAAAATTTTAGAATTTTCATCTTGAAATATGGAGGTTCCGGAAAAAAATCAATTTGGCATGTCTGTTATGACGTTGACTTTTTGGATTTTTTGCCGGGCAATATGGGCGTCATTAGTGATTTTGGGTGATAAACACGTGCCATACGATGTGGCGACAACTGTAAACGTTGTGGTTTTAAGAAGGCGTTTACCGTTAGATGTAATCACAACACCCCTGGTGTCACTCCTCATCTAAACGGGCATATTAAATATATAGTAAAATGGGTCAATTTGGCAGCTTCTACCTCCTCTCAGAAGTCTTTGTGGCACCTTTTACTTAGTCTGCCTGACAGACCATTTCTTTGTCTTTAATTTACTACCAAGAAAGTGGTATCAATAGCACCATCAGCTAAAATCACGCACCCGTGAACACAGCCACCCTTGAAATTTGCCATCTATTTCGGGATCTGCATGTGACACACCCCCATAAAAAGTCACGACCGCACAAGAAACTAGTTCCCAACAAATTCATTAAAACACATCCTAGCAGTACACTGATGGTCTGCCAGTGTACAGAACCACATTTCATGCATCTGCCTATTCTAGACACAGAATCAAAGCAACAAAAGGAGCGAATCCATTTTTGACGGAACTATGTTTGTATACTTCGACCCGGAAGCATTTCCCGTTGTGGAGTGTCTCCTATCCCTCTCACGTAGGACAGCCAATAGTTAAAAGTACATTTGAGTCTCAATGTTGATGGTGTCACTATATACAGGGTGTCCCAAAATATGTGTCCCCATTCTAAACATCTATTAAATTGACAAATGTTGTCCCCTAGTAAAATCAGTTACATAGGTATGAAGGGGACATGATACAGTTTTGTTTGATACATAGAACATCCATATTCACTTCCTTAATATACACTCACCCGAACTTCTAAACGGCCACTTTTATTTTTTGAATAGAAAATTCATATCAATTCATTTGGGTTGTGTGTTTGCTTTTTAGCTCACCTGAGCACGAAGTGCTCAAGGTGAGCTATTGTGGTCGCTTTTTGTCCGTCGTCCGTCCGTCTGTCCGTCTGTCCACAATTTGTTGTTACCACTCTAGCATCCACAAATATTGACCAATCTTGACCAAACTTGGTCAAAACATGTATGACCATAAGTTCTCGGATGAGTTCGATTTTGAGTCAGATCGGACAAGGAAGTCTGGAGTTATGTGCCCTTGAACGTCAAAAATGGCTAGTTTTGACCTTGTTACCACTCTAGTTTCTGCAAATATTGACCAATCTTAACCAAACCTGGTCAAAACATGTATGACTATAAGTTCTCGAATGAGTTTGATTTTGAGTCAGATCGGAGTAGGAAGTCTGGAGTTATGTGCCCTTGAACGTCAAAAAATGGCTAGTTTTGAATATGTTACCACTCTTGCATCTACAAATATTTATTGATGAAGACAAAACTTTGCCACAATGTTGGTAACTATTATATCTTGGATGAGTTCAATTTTCAGTGTGATAGGAGCAGGAAGTCTGGAGTTATGTGCCCTTGAATTTGACAAAATTGCTGTTTTCGACTTTGTTTTCACTGTAGCATCTTCATTTATTGACTAATCAAGATAAAACTTGGCCACAATGTTGGTGAATATAAGATCCTTGATGAGTTAAATTTTCAGCTGGATTTATTAGAAAGACAAGAGTTATTGGCCCTTGGATTTTACAAAATTACCGTTTTTGACTTTATTTTCTCTCTAACTAACACAAATATGGACCAATCAAGACACAACTTGGTCACAATGTTGGTGACCATAAAATCTTGAAGGTTTTAATTTGACAGATTGAACCGACAAAAAAACAGAGCTGTGTGCCCTTGGCGGTTACAAAATTGCCTTTTTCGACTTTGTTTTCTCCCAAACAGCAATAAATATTAACCAATAAAAAAAACTTGGACATAATGTTGATGAGAATTTCTTTATCAGAACAGAGTTATGTGCCATTGACTGTGACAAAATTGATGTTTTCTTCCACTTTGTTTTTACTGTAACAGATACAAATATCATTCAAGATTATGAAAGCAGTTTTCAGCTGGATCATAATCTTGCATCTTAAATTATGTGCTCTTGAACTTGATGACATTGTGACTTTCATTCTATCTAGGTGCAGGTGAGCGATTAAGGACCATCATGGTCCTCTTGTTGTAATAAACGAAGTCACCGGCTATCTTTCCGAACAAGTTACAGTAATGTCACGTCAAAAAAGAAGCACGTGACGTCATTTTGATCGAAACGTTAAATTTGAACCTGCGTATTTTGAAATACGTGATAAATATCGATTCTGTTTTGATAATTTATCCATATGGATAGCCCAGTCAGAAAAACATTTAACATGACAAGAATTATCATTAAAACGCGAGAACTGACCTTAAGTGAAACAACAACTTTCCTCATTTTAAATTCTAGTTTTTGTGATCAATTTTACATTTTCAAAATTTAATGATGGCAAGACTTTCGCTGCATCTATTTAAGGCATAATAGTTGTAGAAGACAAAATTATAACGATCAATTTGATCATCCTAGCACGGAAAAAGAAACTTTGTCAAATTAAATCATGACGTCGTTGACGTCACTTGGCGAAAAAGTTAAAAAATTACAAATTTCATAAAACGTGATGTGGAATATATTTTCTGCATAAATATAGGTGTTCTTTATATCAAACAAAACTTTATCATGTCCCCTTCAAACCTGTGTAACTGATTTTACTTGGTGACAACATTTGTCAATTTTATAGATGTTTGAAATGGGGACACATATTTTGGGACACCCTGTATGTTCATTTTTCGCATACGGGATCTTGGTGACCTGTGCCGAGTCTGACAAGTTTGTTATTATGGAGACGCACATGCAAATCATCTTGTCAATATTAGGGTAAGGAGGGGCAAAACGCCCAGGTGGGGTCAAACGCCCACCCCTATTATTTCGTCACTCATTATGTCAATTGATATTTATCTTGATTTTACACTTGAAGTATTCTTTTAGAAAGATGCCCATGAAATTTTTACATCTAAACGTCATTCAATTATCAGCATGCGAATAATTGTTTATTTTGCATATGTTTGATCTAATATTTGGGTAATGGGTTTTCTTGTGTATCTTATTTTAGTCCGAGTAATCAATCAACCAAAATGTATTTTATATTTATATATCCAATTGGTCGCCTACACAAAAAGAAAAAAATAAAAAAATATTAACACATTTTTTTCTCTGGCCAAATTAAATCACCCACCCCCTTTGGGGCAAAACGCCTATGGTGCTTTAGGGCAAAACGCCCAGACTGGGCGTTTTGCCCCTTCCAAGGGCTAAATAGTGGGCGTTTTGCCCCTTGTATGGATAAGTAGGTATTCAGAAGTACTAAAATTTTCCTTTAAACTCAAAGAATGACTAAGGTTGGTACATATGACGAAATCCATTTACATTTCGTTGTCTACAAAAGAAAAACTTGCAAAAAAGACCGACTTTTCGCGAATATATCAAACTTTTATGTCACCTGATGGATCCATGTGGGGCAAAACGCCCATGAAACGTCGATTTTGTGTTAAAATGAGACAATTAGACCATTTAATCTACTTTAAAGGTCAAATGTAACGTCAAAATAATCTACACTAATTATTAAGACGAATGAAAAATATTAACAACGCAATATTTGAAAATTTGATATTCATTATAATAAGGGAGAAATTCACAATTTTCTAATCGCTTACCTGTACAGGCTTTGAGAAAGTCAAATAAGCGTGACGTCACCGTAGGCGGACGATAAATTGGCTGCCTGTATGCTAGGAAGGCTAACATTGCATATCGTCGCTTTTCAACGAAACCCTTGTAACTGCAGCTGGTTATAAGCTGCAGTTACGAGGTTTTGTTGAATAGCAGCGATATTTATATTTTTCCATTGGTATAATATGAATCTGATATACAAAAGATCGGGATGTGTTGTATTGTTTGACCACATTAAACTGATACTGATTAATTTTCGTTTGCAAAGTCCGTTAGTTGAGTGTCTTAACAAAACATTGCCGAAGTGGGGTCATTACATATGCAGATGTACCGGGTTAATCTTGCTGGACAATATCGTCAAATATCTTGTCACTGTAGAGATAATAAACATAATAGCATTCTGTCTATTGGCATTTGGTAATCGGGTTACAGGGAGTCATTTCTTACTGTTAGTAAGTCTGTGTTCAAAATCTCGCAACTACGATACATTTATAGCACAGTTGGTTCATTTTAGATATGGAATCTGGTCTACATAATTATGCAATTATATGCGCATTTATTAGTTAAAATTCTATTTCAATCAATGCCATGGCATATGCAGAAAATAACGAGTGAAATGAAATCTGATTATGATTTGCTTGAGTCAGAAGAAATCATTGTATTTTAGCACAGAAAATATCGAGCGAAAAGAAGAAATTGCTGATTATCAGCATTTTCATTTACCCTTTAATATTTTCTAGAACAATTCCCACATGAGACTTTAGAAGCAAGTCTTTTCGGAATGAGTTAAGCAAATATATTATTTGGTGAGTGAAGACGTTTAGATAGAATGATAAATGTACAGAAAAGTCTGGAAATAATGCAACAACTTCGATTAATTACATGTTATAATCTAGAGACAGAAAGACTTGTGAAAGATCTATACAGTAACTTGTCCATTTATATATTCATATTTGTATATTTTAGGTACAAAATTATTAAAGAAGAATAATACAATTTTATTAAAGTTCATTTATTGGAATAAGGTGGAGTTATTTGTCGTCGATGGTTATATTCATACGTGTAAATACAAAGGACCTACAGTTGTCGCCACATCGTATGGCACGTGTTTATGTTTTCTTTAAAGGCTACCAAGCTTGGCAGTTTATTGCACCGTATATTGGAAGAAAATCATTAAATTAACGTGTTTTATAAAAGATCCGCCGAACTCGGTTGTTTTAAAAGTTTTATTTGCTTTTCTTTACATCGTTGAAAAACTGATTTTCGAGAAAATAAAGATCGGCAATTTCCGTAAAATTGCCACGGATTGACGTCATCAATGGCTTGACCCCGCCCCCAATCTAGAGCATGAGGTGTCTGACAAAGATAATGTGTTCGACTTTTCTGTAATATAGCGAAGTCTCAGTTTTTATCCATTTCTCGATCGTAAGAGTAATACAGACAAACTTAAACCGTTCTTTGGAACATTCCTTAATTCACTTAAGACCTATTCTTTGACTGTTTTAACATTTTTTCTAACATTTACTGAGGACGAATTCCGTGTTTTGAGTATCGATTGGGGAAGTCGCTTTTTGACAGAAAAGTCGGACATTTAACTTTTTCAGAAATTTCAGACTTTCCGGGAAATGACCCATGACTGCCCGTTTTTCCCGCCATGACGTCATTCAGTGGCAAGTATGACGTCATAATTTCAAGTCGGAAGTTTAGCGTATTTTCTTCGGCAAAGATCGGAAAAGACCAAAATATCCAATTTAAAAGACGAAATAAAAACACTTCTAATGTTGGAAAATTGTAGAAACTTTGATATTTGGTTAATAGTAAGGTGTTCTTTCGGTACAAAACTTTAATTTTGCCAATCATCGGACACTTTAACGTTCAATTACATTTGAACAAAACATAAACATTGTGCCATACGATGTGGCGACAACTGTAAGTCCTTTCAGACGTTTACTACTTGATATGATTTTATTGATGTCTATTTCATAATAAAAATCGATAACACGCCCACCATAATCTCTCAACCAATCAAACGTGATCTTAGAATAGTATCGGAATTTTACCAATATTATCGATATGTCAATTTATCGATAACACGCCCACGGTAATTTTTCAGCCAATGAAATGCCTCCTTTTTTAAGTGTCAATTAAACCAGGAATCCTGACGTGCGAACGTCAACGTAGGTCTCTTTGGCGCATGCGCGAAAAATCGATTTCGGCCAGGTAAAAATTTCCGATAAAACACGCTGTGTTATTTGTTAATATCGTCTGTTTGGAATCGAACTTTTGAACGCGGATTTTTCATACCGATTTCTGTTATCTTAAAGAAATGAAAATAATTTTAAACGGGTGGTCCAAATTTTTGATTTCCTTCCACCTTTAAAGGGGCCTTATAAAGAACATAACATCAGTATGTTTTAATTTGACTGATTTGAAGATGCTGCAGACAAAGGACAGTAACATGTAACCACTTTTGTAGACAAGTAAATTATGCCCAAATCTAGCCTTTACGCTTGATGAAAAATGTTGAAAATATGATAAAACCTATCCAAAATATATTTTTCCTAGTATATTAATTACAAACTAATTATATTCCTATTTTCCCCCCAGATATTTTCAAAATATTTTTTTTATTTTTCATATGGGGCATAAAGCCCAGTGGTAGGCTTCATGCCCCAACCCCAAAGGCGTTTTGCCCCGAGGGTGGGACAAAAAGGCCGAATTTCGAGAAAAATTGTTTTAACGACAGTCATTTTTTATATCAAATGACAAAGCTGTTTTGTGTATAGACATTTGGGACAAAGGGCAAAGTTTAATTTCACGTTGAAACATTTACATTATACTTTGTTTGTTTTGTGCTACAGCGCTCTTTCCTTAAGGGGGCGTTTTGCCCCTCCTTACCCTACACAACAATCCTGATTATCATCGATATTATTTTGTTTTGATCATTATATCCTATAATTAGTAAATTGTTATGATCTTTGTTTGACACGAATCAGAAAATCGTGGGACCACTATAGGTCAAAGGTTTGTTTATAAACATTAAATGAATCCTTCTATAATAGATTCACTATTAAACATAAAAAAACATAGGTTGATGCCATTCCAGGACTTGTTTTGAATAAACAGTCAGAAACTGGAGACTAGGCCTATGTTAAGTCCAATTTAACCCTTTCCCAAACAAGACCTGATTTTGACGTTCCTAAACGAAAAAGCTTGTGAAAACATTGGGGCAAAAGAAGAAAGTGCTTATGATCAGCACTCTCTCCTTTTGCCTCAATATTTTCTTATCTATTTTGTAAGCTATATCTCTTAACGATATTTAATGTTTTCTACAGCAGCTTTCAAATTGAACCACTATCAAATTTGCCGTTTGGGAAAGGGTTTAAACAATGCAGACGTTAACATTTGACATTTTGGTAAAAATTGAAAAGGAGAAAACCATGGTCGATGGTGTCATTCTTCTTTACTCCTGATGTTTTCAATAACCAGGTTTGCTTCCAGTTCTAGAGGGACATCAAACCAAAGCTTGTTTAAAACATCGGTTTTGATGTCCCAAAATGCTTGGATAATCATTGAGGCAAAAGATAGAATTTCGGATTTTCACCATTTGTCCCAATACTTTTCTTTGCAAAATTAATAATTATACACTCCTCAAAAGTTCTAATTGGCCACTTTTTGAACTCGTTTTTTTCAAAAATGGCTAAAACATAAAATCTGAAATTTTGACAGCTATTCATCTATTTGATAAAGATTTCGAATAAAAAATTATAACACCGATTGTTTAATTTTGCACAAATAATTGGTGAAAAACACGTTTTGGTCAAGCGTGCACGTAAAACACGTGCGCTATTCAAAACTCTTAAATATTAAACACATTGTGTCCTACACAGTCTAGAACCTACGAAAAACAGAAAACATTATCAAAATCAAGTAATTAGAATACGTTAGAGAGCTTGGCATGATCGAATCTGACAGGTGAAATATGGGGGTATGTTGTCAATAAAGTTTTCGACCATTCCTTCATTACAATAAAACAAATAATCTTCTAATATGGTTGCTAGTGCCTTTAACAATAATTATCATGTTGTTAGAATTTTCAATCGTCACAATCCTGCGTGAAAAGGGCTGTTCCAGGAATTTCGAATGACCGGAAGTGGATATGTTAATATGACGCCGACAAAGCCGATTGACATCGGGTACACTTTCTGTACATTATATTGTTTGATTCAAACATAATTTACATGGAAAATGTTATCAGCGCAATTTGCACGACATCGGGTAAAATTACCCATTTTTCGGCCATTTCCAAGAATATCTGGAAACCATTCTCGTCAAAGATATCATCCATGTGTCATTATTCGATAGGCACCCGCCACATATTGGCTTTAAACCACATTCAAAGCCTTCATTCCCATTGAAAATTTAAATTTTAGCACCTATTAAGCATATCGGGCTGGATGGTGAGAATTCAGACAACCACCCATACAACACAACATTTCGTACGATCTGAATCGTTTTGCCACTCATGAGTGAAGGAAAATTTCAAAGACATACACCCTTATCTGTGAAAGGATCACCAGAATTCAATGACAAGCCGTAATCAATGATGCTTGGAGAAAATACGCCATTGACCTCTGTACTTTTCATTTGTTGGGGTGTTTATCTCATGCCACTTTTTTGATAATGTATTGTAATAAGAAGCTATTGAAATTTTGCGTTAATCAAGAGAAATGAATATGTCAGCTTATGATATCAAAATAATTGCGTTTTAAACAAAGTTGTAGTCTGTACTTCCCAAAATATGAGGTGGCCAATTAGAACTTTTGAGTAGTGTACATAAATCTTATCATTATCGACACCCATTTTGTCATTTGCAAGTTACAGTAGCTTATTTAGTAACGCTTTCCCAAAAAAGAACGGGATATTTTTATGAAAAGTACATTTAATTTATGATAATAATATGTTACAACAGTATAGATTGGTATCGTTTACCTGGCCAGCTACCGGTTCCGTTTAAAGGAGGGGTGGACCAAAATCTTAGACTATACCGAATTTTTTTTCGGTAGCTGGACCCTTTAATTTGCACAAAAGGATTGATTTATATTTTTATGAAAAGTACATTTAATTTATGATCATAAAATGTTACAACAGTATAGATTGGTATCTTTTATCTGGCCAGCTACCGGTTCCGTTTGATGGAAGGGTGGACCAAATATTAGACATTACCGAAGTTTTGTCCAGTAGCTGGCCCCTTTAATTTCCGCAAAACGATTGATATATATTTTTATTGAAAGTATATTCAATTTATGATAAATAAAATGTTACAACAGTAAAGATTGATATCGTTTACCTGGCCAGCTACCAGTTCCATTTAAAGTAGGGGTGGACCAAATAGTATACTATACCGAAGTTTTTTCCGGTAGCTGGCCCCTTTACTTTACGCAAAACGATTGATTTATATTTTTATGAAAAGTACATTCAATTTATGATAATAATATATTACGACAGTATAGATTGGTATCGTTTATCTGGCCAGCTACCGGTTCCGTTTGATGGAGGGGTGGACCAAATATTAGACTTTGCCGAAGTTTTGTCCAGTAGCTGGCCCCTTTAATTTCCGCAAAACGATTGATTTATATTTCTATGAAAAGTATATTCAATTTGTGATAAAAAATGTTACAACAGTATAGATTGGTATCGTTTACCTGCCCAGCTACCGGTTCTGTTTGATGGAAGGGTGGGGCAAAATCTTAGACTATACCGAAGTTTTTTTCGGTAGCTGGCCCCTTTAATTTCGGCAAAAGGATTGATTTATATTTTTATGAAAAGTACATTCAATTTATGATAATAAAATGTTACAACACTATAGATTGGTATCGGTTGCCTGGCCAGCTACTGGTTCCGTTTGATGGAGGTGTGGACCAAATTTTAGACTATACCGAAGTTTTTTTTCGGTAGCTGGCCCCTTTAATTTTCGCAAAACGATTGATTTATATTTTTATGAAAAGTACATTCAATTTATGATAATAAAATGTTACGACAGTATAGATTGGTATCGTTTATCTGGCCAGATACCGGTTCCGTTCGATGGAGGGGTGGACCAAATATTAGACTTTACCGAAGTTTTGTCCAGTAGCTGGCCCCTTTAATTTCCGCAAAACGATTGATTTATATTTCTATGAAAAGTATATTCAATTTGTGATAATAAAATGTTACAACAGTATAGATTGGTATCGTTTACCTGCCCAGCTACCGGTTCCGATTGATGGAAAGGTGGAGCAAAATCTTAGACTATACCGAAGTTTTTTTTCGGTAGCTGGTCCCTTTAATTTCCGCAAAACGATTGATTTATATTTTTATGGAAAGTACATTCAATTTATGATAATAAAATGTTACAACAGTATAGATTGGTATCGGTTACCTGGCCAGCTACCGGTTCCGTTTAAAGGAGGGGTGGACCAAAATCTTAGACTGTACCGAAGTTTTTTTCGGTAGCTGGCCCCTTTAATTTCCGCAAAAGGATTAATTTATATTTTTGTGAAAAGTAAATTTAATTTATGATAATAATATGTTACAACAGTATAGATTGGTATCGTTTACCTGGCCAGCTACCGGTTCCATTTGAAGGAGGGGTGGACCAAATATTAGACTATACCGAAGTTTTTTTCGGTAGCTGGCCCCTTTAATTTCCGCAAAACGATTGATTTATATTTTTATTGAAAGTACATTCAATTTATCATAATAAAATGTTACAACAGTATAGATTGGTATCTTTTACCAGGCCAGCTGCCGGTTCCGTTTAAAGTAGGGATGGACCAAATATTAGACTATACCGAAGTTTTTTCCGGTAGCTGGCCCCTTTAATTTCCGCAAAAGGATTGATTTATATTTTTATTGAAAGTACATTCAATTTATGATAATAAAATGTTACAACAGTATAGATTGATATCGTTTACTTGACCAGCTACCGGTTCTGTTTGATGGAAGTGTGTAGCAAAATCTTAGACTATACTGAAGTTTTTTTCGGTAGCCGGCCCCTTTAATTTCCGCAAAACGATTGATTTATATTTTTATTGAAAGTACATTCAATTTATGATAATAAAATGTTACAACAGTATAGATTGGTATCGTTTACCTGGCCAGCTACCGGTTCCGTTTAAAGGAGGGATAGACCAAAATCTTAGACTATACCGAAGTTTTTTTTCGGTAGCTGGCCCCTTCAATTTGCACAAAAGGATTGATTTATATTTTTATTGAAAGTACATTCAATTTATCATAATAAAATGTTACAACAGTATAGATTGGTATCTTTTATCTGGCCAGCTATCGGTTCCGTTTAAAGTAGGGGTGGACCAAATATTAGACTATACCGAAGTTTTTTCCGGTAGCTGGCCCCTTTAATTTCCGCAAAAGGATTAATTTATATTTTTATTGAAAGTACATTCAATTTATGATAATAAAATGTTACAACAGTATAGATTGGTATCGTTTACCTGGCCAGCTACCGGTTCTGTTTGATGGAAGGGTGTAGCAAAATCTTAGACTATACCGAAGTTTTTTCCGGTAGCTGGCTTCCTTTAATTTCCGCAAAACGATTGATTTATATTTTTATTGAAAGTACATTCAATTTATGATAATAAAATGTTACAACAGTATAGATTGGTATCGATAACCTGGCCAGCTACCGGTTCCGTTTAAAGGAGGGGTGGACCAAAATCTTAGACTATACGGAAGTTTTTTTTTCGGTAGCTGGCCCCTTTAATTTGCACAAAAGGATTGATTTATATTTTTATGAAAAGTACATTTAATTCATGATCATAAAATGTTACAACATTATAGATTTGTATCTTTTATCTGGCCAGCTACCGGTTCCGTTTGATGGAAGGGTGGACCAAATATTAGACATTACCGAAGTTTTGTCCAGTAGCTGGCCCCTTTAATTTCCGCAAAACGATTGATATATATTTTTATTGAAAGTATATTTAATTTATGATAATAAAATGTTACAACAGTAAAGATTGATATCGTTTACCTGGCCAGCTACCGGTTCCATTTAAAGTAGGGGTGGACCAAATAGTATACTATTCCGAAGTTTTTTCCGGTAGCTGGCCCCTTTACTTTACGCAAAACGATTGATTTATATTTTTATGAAAAGTACATTCAATTTATGATAATAAAATGTTACGACAGTATAGATTGGTATCGTTTATCTGGCCAGCTACCGGTTCCGTTTGATGGAGGGGTGGACCAAATATTAGACTTTACCGAAGTTTTGTCCAGTAGCTGGCCCCTTTAATTTCCGCAAAACGATTGATTTATATTTCTATGAAAAGTATATTCAATTTGTGATAAAAAAATGTTACAACAGTATAGATTGGTATCGTTTACCTGCCCAGCTATCGGTTCTGTTTGATGGAAGGGTGGGGCAAAATCTTAGACTATACCGAAGTTTTTTTCGGTAGCTGGCCCCTTTAATTTCGGCAAAAGGATTGATTTATATTTTTATGAAAAGTACATTCAATTTATGATAATAAAATGTTACAACACTATAGATTGGTATCGGTTGCCTGGCCAGCTACTGGTTCCGTTTGATGGAGGGGTGGACCAAATTTTAGACTATACCGAAGTTTTTTTTCGGTAGCTGGCCCCTTTAATTTTCGCAAAACGATTGATTTATATTTTTATGAAAAATACATTCAATTTATGATAATAAAATGTTACGACAGTATAGATTGGTATCGTTTATCTGGCCAGATACCGGTTCCGTTTGATGGAGGGGTGGACCAAATATTAGACTTTACCGAAGTTTTGTCCAGTAGCTGGCCCCTTTAATTTCCGCAAAACGATTGATTTATATTTCTATGAAAAGTATATTTAATTTGTGATAATAAAATGTTAAAACAGTATAGATTGGTATCGTTTACCTGCCCAGCTACCGGTTCCGTTTGATGGAAAGGTGGAGCAAAATCTTAGACTATACCGAAGTTTTTTTTCGGTAGCTGGCCCCTTTAATTTCCGCAAAAGGATTGATTTATATTTTTATGGAAAGTACATTCAATTTATGATAATAAAATGTTACAACAGTATAGATTGGTATCGGTTACCTGGCCAGCTACCGGTTCCGTTTAAAGGAGGGGTGGACCAAAATCTTAGACTGTACCGAAGTTTTTTTCGGTAGCTGGCCCCTTTATTTCCGCAAAAGGATTAATTTATATTTTTGTGAAAAGTACATTCAACTTATGATAATAATATGTTACAACAGTATAGATTGGTATCGTTTACCTGGCCAGCTACCGGTTCCATTTGAAGGAGGGGTGGACCAAATATTAGACTATACCGATGTTTTTTCCGGTAGCTGGCCCCTTTAATTTCCGCAAAACGATTGATTTATATTTTTATTGAAAGTACATTCAATTTATCATAATAAAATGTTACAACAGTATAGATTGGTATCTTTTACCAGGCCAGCTACCGGTTCCGTTTAAAGTAGGGATGGACCAAATATTAGACTATACCGAAGTTTTTTCCGGTAGCTGGCCCCTTTAATTTCCGCAAAAGGATTGATTTATATTTTTATTGAAAGTACATTCAATTTATGATAATAAAATGTTACAACAGTATAGATTGATATCGTTTACTTGACCAGCTACCGTTTCTGTTTGATGGAAGTGTGTAGCAAAATCTTAAACTATACCGAAGTTTTTTTTCGGTAGCTGGCCCCTTTAATTTCCGCAAAACGATTGATTTATATTTTTATGGAAAGTACATTCAATTTATGATAATAAAATGTTACAACAGTATAGATTGGTATCGTTTACCTGGCCAGCTACCGGTTCCGTTTAAAGGAGGGATGGACCAAAATCTTAGACTATACCGAAGTTTTTTTTGGTAGCTGGCCCCTTTAATTTGCACAAAAGGATTGATTTATATTTTTTTATGAAAAGTACACTTAATTTATGATCATAAAATGTTACAAAAGTATAGATTGGTATCTTTTATCTGGCCAGCTACCGGTTCCGTTTGATGGAAGGGTGGACCAAATATTAGACATTACCGAAGTTTTGTCATGTAGCTGGCCCCTTTAATTTCCGCAAAAGGATTAATTTATATTTTTATGAAAAGTACATTTAATTTATGATAATAATATGTTACAACAGTATAGATTGGTATCGTTTACATGGCCAGCAACCGGTTCCATTTAAAGGAGGGGTGGACCAAATATTAGACTATACCGAAGTTTTTTCCGGTAGCTGGCCCCTTTAATTTCCGCAAAACGATTGATTTATATTTTTATTGAAAGTACATTCAATTTATCATAATAAAATGTTACAACAGTATAGATTGGTATCTTTTACCAGGCCAGCTATCGGTTCCGTTTAAAGTAGGGGTGGACCAAATATTAGACTATACCGAAGTTTTTTCCGGTAGCTGGCCCCTTTAATTTCCGCAAAAGGATTGATTTATATTTCTATGAAAAGTATATTCAATTTGTGATAATAAAATGTTACAACAGTATAGATTGGTATCGTTTACCTGCCCAGCTACCGGTTCTGTTTGATGGAAGGGTGTAGCAAAATCTTAGAATATACCGAAGTTTTTTTCGGTAGCTGGCCCCTTTAATTTCCGCAAAACGATTGATTTATATTTTTATTGAAAGTACATTCAATTTATGATAATAATATGTTACAACAGTATAGATTGGTATCGTTTACCTGGCCAGCTACCGGTTCCGTTTAAAGGAGGGGTGGACCAAAATCTTAGACTATACCGAAGTTTTTTTCCGGTAGCTGGCCCCTTTAATTTCCGCAAAAGGATTGATTTATATTTCTATGAAAAGTACATTTAATTTAAGATCATAAAATGTTACGACAGTATAGATTGGAATCTTTTATCTGGCCAGCTACCGGTTCCGTTTGATGGAAGGGTGGACCAAATATTAGACTTTACCGAAGTTTTGTCCAGTAGCTGGCCCCTTTAATTTCCGCAAAACAATTGATTTATATTTTTATTGAAAGTACATTCAATTTATGATAATAAAATGTTACAACAGTATAGATTGGTATCGTTTACCTGGCCAGCTACCGGTTCCGTTTAAAGGAGGGGTGGACCAAATATTAGACTATACCGAAGTTTTTTCCGGTAGCTGGCCCCTTTAATTTCCGCAAAACGATTGATTTATATTTTTATTGAAAGTACATTCAATTTATGATAATAAAATGTTACAACAGTATAGATTGGTATCGTTTACCTGGCCAGTTACCGGTTCTGGTTGATGGAAGGTTGGAGCAAAATCTTAGACTATACCGAAGTTTTTTCCGGTAGCTGGCCCCTTTAATTTCCGCAAAACGATTGATTTATATTTTTATTGAAAGTATATTCAATTTATGATAATAAAATGTTACAACAGTAAAGATTGGTATCGTTTACCTGGCCAGCTACCGGTTCCGTTTAAAGGAGGGGTGGACCAAATAGTAGACTATACCGAAGTTTTTTCCGGTAGCTGGCCCCTTTAATTTACGCAAAACGATTGATTTATATTTTTATGAAAAGTACATTCAATTTATGATAATGAAATGTTACGACAGTATAGATTGGTATCGTTTACCTGGCCAGCTACCGGTTCCGTTTGATGGAAGGGTGGACCAAATATTAGACTTTACCGAAGTTTTGTCCAGTAGCTGGCCCCTTTAATTTCCGCAAAACGATTGGTTTATATTTTTATTGAAAGTACATTCAATGTATGATAATAATATGTTACAACAGTATAGATTGGTATCGTTTACCTGGCCAGCTACCGGTTCCATTTAAAGGAGTGGTGGACCACATATTAGACTATACTGATTTTTTTTCGGTAGCTGGCCCCTTTAATTTCCACAAAAGGATTGATTTATATTTCTATGAAAAGTACATTCAATTTATGATCATAAAATGTTACAACAGTATTGATTGGTATCTTTTATCTGGCCAGCTACCGGTTCCGTTTGATGGAAGGGTGGACCAAATATTAGACTTTACCGAAGTTTTGTCCAGTAGCTGGCCCCTTTAATTTCCGCAAAAGGATTGATTTATATTTTTATTGAAAGTACATTCAATTTATGATAATAAAATGTTACAACAATATAGATTGGTATCGTTTACCTGACCAGTTACCGGTTCTGTTTGGTGGAAGGGTGTAGCAAAATCTTAGACTATGCCGAAGTTTTTTTCGGTAGCTGGCCCCTTTAATTTCCGCAAAAGGATCAATTTATATTTTTATGAAAAGTACATTTAATTTATGATCATAAAATGTTACAACAGTAAAGATTGGTATCGTTTACCTGGCCAGCTACCGGCTCCGTTTGATGGAAGGGTGGACCAAATATTAGACTTTACCGAAGTTTTGTCCAGTAGCTGGCCCCTTTAATTTCCGCAAAAGGATTGATTTATATTTTTATGGAAAGTACATTCAATTTGATCATAAAATGTTACAACAGTATAGATTGGTATCGTTTACCTGGCCAGCTACCGGTTCCGTCTGATGGAGTGGTGGAGCAAAATTTTAGACTATACCGAAGTTTTGTCCAGTAGCTGGCCCCTTTAATGTCCGAAATAGAATTTATTTATATTTTTTATTTATATTTTTATGAAAAGTACAATTAATTTATGATAACAATTTGTTAGAACATTATAGATTTGTATTGTTTACTTGGCCAGCTATCGGTTCCGTTTGTTATGGTGGAGCAAAATATTACACTATACCGAAGTTTTGTCCAGTAGCTGGCCCGTTTAATTTCCTCGAAAGGTTTAATTTATATTTATTTGATAAGTACATTTAATCAATGATAATAATATGCTACAATAATATAGAATGGTATCGTATACCTGACCAGCTACCGGTAACTTTTGATGGAATGGTGGAGCAAAATATTACACCATACCGAAGTTTTGTCCAGTAGCTGGCCCCTTTAATTTCTTGTAGCCATATTTTCTTTTTCAAGTAACTGGCTATCGGTTGCTGGCTACTGGTTACTAATTTTTTTAAGTAACTGGCTACCGGTAGCTGGCTACCGGTAACTAACTTTTCTTGTTCAAGTAACTGGCTACCGGTAGCTGGCTACCGGTAACTAACTTTTCTTTTTCAAGTAACTGGAACAAGTAACTGGCTACCGGTAGCTAACTTTACCTATCTATAGGCTGTTGGAGTATCAAAAAAGGCAGAGTTCATATTTGATGGTTAATCAATAGACCTCGGCTTTGGAGAGTACAGCTTAATGTGATCAGCATCAAAGGAACTTTCTTTTGCACTAGAAAGAACATATTGAATGTGATTCCATTTTCAGTTGTATCACATCAAAGTTGGTAGTGGGTGGTCGGGGTACTCTGGGACAGTGCCTTCGGGGTACTCTGGGCCTACACTTAACGGCACAGCTAACTCCTCATTTTTGTTTTTTGTATAACTAAGTAATTGCTCAATCAATCGCTTTGATTTTTAATATTTCAGTAGATGACCTATTACCCATCTATTTTAGTCAAAAACAGACTTAATTTTACATGCCATTTACCTCGTCCAAAGTACACGTGTGTTTAACGAGTTTGAAGTGCATGTACATGCATCTTAAGAAAAACCTTAATAGTTCACCGTATCTTTATCTAATGTTGATCGGGAGTAATAAAAACATAATTTCGACAAGTTTTACTAACGAAATTTTATTTAAATAACGTAACAAAAACAGGTCTAAAACGTCACATGGTGGATACGTTGGATGAGATCGAATTTAACACGTGTAAAACAGTTTACCAGTAAATAAAGTCATTGCCTACATTCAAAAATAACAATATTAAAACATACTACGAAAAAGTCATTTGCTTTACACTAACTTCACAAAAGTGACGTCAACACTATAAAACTAGTAGCTTGTATGTCTACCGTTTGCACGGGATCTGGAGCACATAGAATTAATGTAATAGACAATGAAAGCATAGGGAATGGCATTCTAAGTTTGCACTAAAGCGTTTTCCAACTCCTTAAGTGTTTGAGGCTGGCGTACTTAATTCCTTATTCGGCGTCCTAGGTCATTCATCCCAAATGTGCTCAAAAGGATTCAGATCCGTGGAATAAGATCACCGCGAAGTACCCTGCTGCCGCTACACGTTCGGTGCTTGCTATGAATCGTATTAGGGTACTATCGTTGTACTCGAAGTCCCCGGATCTGAATCCTGGCGAACACCTCTGGGATGAGTTAGGACGTTGGATAAGAAATTAAGCACGCCAGTCTTGTAATACTTCAGGAGTTGGAAAACGCTTTAATAGTGCCAGCTTGGAATGTTATCCACCAAACCTTCATTGTCAATTAAATTAATTCTATGCGCTCCAGATGCTGTGCAGTAATAAGAGCAAACGGCGGAAATTTTATAGTTTTGACGTCACTTTTGTGACGTTATAGTGAAAAGCAAATGATTTCTTCGTAGTATGCTTTCATATTTCACTTTGTCAATGTAGGCAATGATTTTATTAAATGTCAAACTGTTTTACATGTGTTAAATTCGATCTATTTTAACGTATCGACTGTGTAACGTTTGAGACCTGTATTTGTTACGTTGATCAAATAAAATTTGGTCAATAAAACCTGTCGAAATTATGTTTTTTATTACTCCCGATGAACTATGAATAAAGACATGGTGAATTATTCAGGTTTTTGTTAAGATACATGTGCATGCATTTCAAAATCGTTAAACGCACGTGCACGCTGGACGAGATATATGACACGTAAAATTAAATTTGTTTTTGACCAAAATTGATGGAAAATGTGTAATCTACTAAAATATGAAAAATCAAGGTGATTGATTGAGCGATTACTTAGTTATACAAAAATCAATAGTGAGAAGTTAGCTGTGCGGTTCAGTATATATATGTTTCATGGGGCAAATTTAGAACATGAAAAAAACTTTAGTTTTACCATAAATAGCAAAACTTAAGCATTTATTTGATGACAGTTGCTAAGAAACAAAAAACCAAGCTTTTAGTATAATATCATATTGTAAACCTGTTATGGTGTTTTTTTCAAATGAGATGTAAACAGGTTTAGTATAATTGAATTAATCTTTTGAAGTTGAATTATGTTTCTTTACATGCTTTTCTAACATTATGCTAAGAATTTATTAATTAGTACATTAACAGAAATTAAATATTTACATTATGTGAAGTCTGTCCCAGAGTACCCTCAATAAAATTTAAAATATTTTGGTCTTTTTGGGTAGAAAACATTGTGGGAAATGAAGAAATTGCTTGTCACAAGCAATTTCTTCATTTTCCACAATGTTTTCCAAAGCCATTGTGATATAGAGCGTCAATAGGCGTCACTGAGTTGTAATGGGTTATTTCTAACTTGAGTTTACATTATCAGGTCGCGCGGTTTTATTGTGAGTTTTTGTTTTCTAGTAATATTATATGAACTGCAAATTCAATATTTTCTACTCAATATTTCTTTATGAAAAATACAGATATTAAGCAAATATGAATGAGTTAAATTTGTTTAAAATTTGATGAAAAATGGTTCATTAATTTTCCAGTTATTGCAAAAAAGGTAAGTGTTGCGTTAGAAGTGTCTTTAAGTGTATATTATGTAAAATACGACACATGTTACATGTATATTGGGACAAAAGGAGAAAATGTTGATATTTTAGGCTATAATATTTCCCCAAGCTGTTTTCTTTCAGGGACGTCAAATCCAGGACTAGTTTGGGCCATCATAAGACATTACCACTTTATGATTTTTTTGACTCCCTACAAGATAACGATTTTGGAAAACATTGTGGAAAAGGGAGAAATCGCCTGTGACAAGCAATTTCTTCATTTCCAACAAAGTTTTTTACACAGACAGGTCAAAATCATGTAAAATTTCATTCACTTGACTTTGCCTTCTAAATTAGGAGCTGCCTAAAATTTATGTCGTGTGTGAACGTGTTGAACCATTACCAAACGACAAAATGTTGGGTTGGTCTAAATTCAAAGATGTTGCAGATGATAATTTAAAGTGAATAGAATTTAGTTTTAGGGGTTCTTTTGGGGTCGAAAACATTGTGGTAAATGAAGAAGTTGTTTGTGACAAGCGATTTCTTCATTTCCACAAAAATTGTTTTCATAAGCCTGATAGTTTTGGGAGTCAACAAGAAAAATATGTGGCAATGGATTAACCCATTACCAGACCGCCAAAACTTGGACTATTCTAATTTGAAAGGTGTTGCAGACGACAATTACAAATTGATGAAATTTAAAAAAAAATCTCTATATTTTGGGTTAGAGAACATTGTGGAAAATGATGAAATTGCTTGTCACAAGCAATTTGTTTATTTTCTACGATGTTTTCCATGGCCATTATTGTGGGGAGTCGAAAAGAGTCAATGTGTGGTAATGGATTAAGGGCATAACATTACACAGGTTATTTCCATCTCCACCTCAGCTATATAAAGATAATGAAAAGTTATACTATACCCATGCACTTTATTTTATTCAGATAGAGCTCTACTAAGTTAGCAAAATTTAGGCCTATCAAATGGGATTTTAGGCCTGATTTTGCTGTTATATTATCTCCATTAATCCACGACAGGATTTCACCAGGTAGGCGGTTATTCACTTATTTAGAACTATTTATTCTATTTTATTACATGGGGGTATCAAATCATCAGACCTGCTTGTTTATTTCCTCAGCATTTCCAAACGAGCATAAATTCTGAGGCCACTTTAAAATAGTTGTAAATTTTCTCCCTCTTTCCCCCAAAATACTTTACATTATTGATATATTCAGACTCCTCAGGCCCATAGGAACAGGGGCGGGGGGCTTTGCAGCAACCATTTGTGTAATAAAAACGTTATTACGTTAACACGTTTATTACATTTCTCGATTTTATTACATTTCTGGTTTTTACGAAATTTGCTATCGCAACGAGTTTTGTAATAATGATTACATTTCTCGTTCTTATTACATAACTGGTTGCTACAGGGCTATGCCCCCCTCCCCCCAAGTTGACCAAAAATGCCAATTTTTTTAATTTTACACTGAATAATTTGGCAAAATCCAAATTAGCCCCCCAATGATCAGAACAAGGGCTTTAGCCCCCATATGAAATTGCTTCCTACGGGCCTGCTCCTCACGTCATATATTTAAAGACCCAATTTGCTAAACCAACGTTGATTGATGTAGCCTACAAAAGAGCACAGTAAAATAAGGCAAACAGAAAAAATGCTGGTTGTCGACATTTTTTCACATTTTTTTTTCTCAATAGCCTGTCAGAGCCTTTTCCATTATGGACGTGAAAACCAACTGGTGCTTGTTGGCGAAACATGTATTGATAACCGGGTTAATACTGAAATAGTTGAATTCATTTAACCCTTTCCCAAGCGACAACATTTTAGAGTGATCAACTTCAAAAACCGACACACATGATATAATCGATGTTAATAAAGAGGAAATTTGGTGCTAAATATAGCGCAGAAAACATTGAGACAAAAGCAGAAATTGCTGATTATCAGCAATTTCTTCTTTTGTCTCAATGTTTTCCCAAGTATTCCAGGTTATGGGCGTCAAAAGCAGGTCTTGTTTGGGAAAGGGTTAATTAACCCATTACAACGTCAAGACGGCAAAATTTTAGACTGGTCCAAATTCAAAGATTTTGCGAACGAATTAAGTGAATGGAATTTTTCATTTTTTGTCCATCTTGGTAAACGAAATCATTGTGGGAAATGAAGAAATTGCTTTTCACAAGCAATTTCTTCGTTTTCCACAATGTTTTCTCAAGTTTTACCTCATAGGGCATCGAAAGGCGTCATTATTTGGTAATGGGTTAAGATTTATGACTAGATATTTTATCATACATATCAACACGCCGAAAACGAAAGTAGACATGAGGGAAATGAATTAGTCATTGTCAAAGTACTTGACTCAACATGGTTTACTTTTGGTAGGCTATCTTTAATCTTTTCCCAAAACAAGACGTCCATAAAAAGAAAATGTTTACGAAAATATTGGGACAAAAGAAGAAAAAAGCTGGTAACCAGCATTTTCTCCGTTTATCTCAATATTTCCTTACTTTTGTGTACACTATTCCCTACCTACTGGTAAACTGCCGTTTGAGAAAAGGGTTAAAGAGAAATTGTGAAAAAAATGAGGTAAACAATTAGACTTGTCTATAACTTCTCGTTTGGGAAATGTGGTGGTTAATATTCTTTTTTCCTAGAAGTAATTCGATACCATTCAAAACCGAGATGCTGTTTCACCCATTGTGTCTAACACTCCTCTTAAAACCCATTACCACACAATGCCTATTTTTGACTCCCTACAATATTATTGCTTTAGAAAACATTGCGGAAAATGGATTAACTGCTTTTGACAAGCAATTTCTTCACTTTCCGTAATGTTTTCTAATCCAATTGGAAAGAAGTTTTGTCGTCTGGTAATAGGTTAACAGCATTTCACCCATATCGTCTGGTTAGAGCGCCTGGATTCTTGGTATTAAAGTATCCAACCCCTCAAAAGCGCCAAAGAGCCAGAGACGAAATTTGAAAAGTGCAAATAATTTCTAAACTTGTTACATTTCCATTCCAAATACAAACATAAGCATTTTGTACGGTTTAGAATTTTGGATTAATGCATAGTTATGGAAATATTTGACAAAATGTTCAAAATTACCTCCCTTGCATATGAATATAGGGTAAAACAATATTTGTAAATTATTTTCTTCTTGAACCATAATCTTGAAATCCGGCACGGTGAATCAACTTATGTGAAGTGTATTTACAAGTGTGTGTAGTTTGATGCATTTCGTATGGCTAGAAAGTGGTGATTTTTTCAGGGTGTGTAAACCTTAATTTCACTAGTACTACTACCACAACATCCTTTCATAGACTTTTGTTCCTAATCCCTCCTTGGTTTATGGTTAAACATCCATTACGGATAGACGAAAGCTGGGTAAGATATTCGCTGCAGCCGAGGATCAAGCCCGGACTCACGAATCTGAAGTGCTGCCGACTGTGCTATGGCCACAGCCATGGGACATTGAAAAGACACCATAATGACGTAAGAGATCAGCTGTGGCACGAAACCAATATGTATCCAAGTGTAGCCTGGTCAAGTTTCTGCTCTTTAGCAATACGGACATTGAATGAGAACCATGCGTTTATCCAGCGGGAGGTGGGGATAGGGGGTCTGTGAATCTGGACTTCTCCCCTCGAATTTTGGCCAGAAGGGGGCTATCAACAGGCCCGTAGGAAGCAATTTCATAGGGGGGGGGGGGGGGGGGCTAAAGCCTCAGTGTCTGAATATTGGGGGAGCTAATTTGGATTTTCCAAAATTTTCAGTGAGAAAAAAGGAAAAATTGGCATTTTTGGCCAACTTTGTGGGGGCTTAGCACCCCCCCCCCCTCCCCTAGCCCCCTGTTCCTACGGGCCTGATCAAAATTGTTTTGAGCCAGGATCTGGAAAACGTCCCTTTTAGCATTTGAGGCAGCCAGATTTCAAGGTCAGGCTGTGCCTATATGCGGTATTTCAATTCAGTGTGGACCATGTCAAAACATTTGTTCAGTTCGGTGTACGGAGAGAACCTCACACTCGACAAACACTCGCTAAATGGTACCCAAAGCGGCCTGGAGGCTGGACAATTTATCGTCGTTTTTCAACAAAAACTCGCAACTGCAGCTTGTTTTAAGCTGCAGTTACGAGCTTTTTGTTGAAAAGCAGCGTTCATTTCCTCTATTTATTTTCAGTGGGGACCATGTCAAAGCATTTGTTCAGTTCGGTGTACGGCGAGAACTTCACAATCGACAAGCACTCGCTACAAGCTTAATGAAACCCGAATCGACCCGGGGGCTGGACAAGTCATCGTGACATTTCAACAGAAACCTCGCAACTGCAGCTTGTTTTAAGCTGCAGTTACGAGGTTTTTGTTGAAAAGCAGCGTTCATTTCCTCTATTTATTTTCAGTGTGGACTATGTCAAAGCATTTGTTCAGTTCGGTGTACGGAGAGAACCTAACACTCGACAAACACTCGCTACAAGCTAAATGGGACCCGAAACGGTCTGGAGGATGGACAATTTTTTTAATACTCGCTTTTCAACAAAAACCTCGCAACTGCAGCTTGTTTTAAGCTGCAGTTATGTTTTTTGTTGAAAAGCAGCGTTCATTTCCTCTATTTATTTCCAGTGTGGACTATGTCAAAGCATTTGTTCAGTTCGGTGTACGGAGAGAACCTAACACTCGATAAACACTCGCTACAAGCTAAATGGGACCCGAAACGACCTGGAGGCTGGACAAATTATCGTCGCTTTACAACAAAAAACTCGTAACTGCAACTTTAGACAAGCTGCAGTTACGAGCTTTTTGTTGGAAAGCAGCGTTATTTTCATTAATTTATTTCTAGTTTGGACCATGTCAAAGCATTTGTTCAGTTCGGTGTACGGCGAGAACCTCACACTCGACAAACACTCGCTACAAGCTAAATGGGACCCGAATTGATCCGGATGCTGGACAAGTCATCGTGACTTTTCAACAAAAACCTCGCAACTGCACGAGCTTTTTGTTGAAAAGCAGCGTTCATTTCCTCTATTTATTTCTAGTGTATACCATGTCAAAGCATTTGGTCAGTTCGGTGTACGGAGAGAACCTAACACTCGACAAACACTCGCTACAAGCTGAATTGGACCCGAAACGACCTGGAGGCTGGACAAATTATCGTCGCTTTACAACAAAAACCTCGTAACTGCAGCTTAAAACAAGCTGCAGTTACGAGCACTTAGTTGAAAATCGGTGTTATTTACCTCTTTTTATTTCCAGTGTGGACCATGTCAAAGCATCTGTTCAGTTCGGTGTACGGCGAAAACCTCTCACTCGACCAACATTCGCTACAAGCTAAATGGGACCCGAATCGATCCGGATGCTGGACAAGTCATCGTGACTTTTCAACAAAAACCTCGCAACTGCAGCTTGTTTTAAGCTACAGTTACGAGCTTTTTGTTGAAAAGCAGCGTTCATTTCCTCTATTTATTTTCAGTGTGGACCATGTCAAAGCATTTGTTCAGTTCGGTGTACGGCGAAAACCTCACAATCGACAAGCACTCGCTTCAAGCTAAATGGGACCCGAAGCGATCCGGGGGCTGGATATTTTCAGCTTCTCCTCTAGAGGCGGGACAAGAGATCAAAGTCACGTTAAATGGGAGTGGCCATTGCGAGGTGGGCGTCATTAAAATTGACCCGTGTAGGTGTGACTTACTTAAAGACCCCGCCCAGTTTAAGAAGCTGAATGGTATACAGATCCACAAGATGAAATGCAGTATACCAGTGTGTCGCAATAGAGAAGGAAATGAGGTAAAATATTTTAAAAATTTAAATAATATTAATCCTTTCTCACTCCAGTATCAAAACGTTGACTGCTCCAGTTTAAAATCTGCATCACATGAAATAATGGATGTTGATAAAGACGGGCTCAATTTTACCAAAGAATATTTATTAGCAGGGTCAAACCCATGCCTTGTTTGGGAAAGGGCTCAATATCTACTTAAGATCAATGTGGGTTTGAATCCGAGATTGATTGAACATCCTATCCTTTATGATACATGGGCCCGTATTCACCAACATTTCTAAATTGATTTTCTATAGTAAAATTAAATACCAACCAACCAGAGTGGCCGAGACAAACGCAGACAAATTTATCAGCCACTCTGATTGGTTGTATTGTAATCTTACTTTAGAAAATCAATTTGGAAACGTTGGTGAATACAGACCCTGATAATTTCAATTGTGTTGTGGCGTTTGAACCACAGGCTGACTGTCAGGCGTAGACGATGATCTGTACTTTGGTTACTAACTAGTATATAAGCTGTTAGAGAACAACATGGGTTTAAAAAGAACATTATAGCCATTTGGTCATAAAACTACCCATATGTACCAGCCGGTATTTCGAAAAGGTTTAATCCCATTTCGTCTACTCCCAATTCGTCTACTATTTTGGACAGAAGTCCCATTTCGTTTACTCTTCTCTACTTTGTATATCAATATGATATTATATGATTTTTATCAAAATGTTTGCATTTTTATTTAATTTGTGAATATATTGACTTAATCTCTTTTCTTAAAACAAAAATAATGTTGCTCATTGATGATTTGACATGAAAGTAGACGAATTGGGACAGTAGACGAATTGGGACTCACTGCACTTAGAAACAGTAGACGAAATGGGAGTAGACCAATTGGGATGTTACCTTCGAAAATGGACCAGTATGCTATTTGAGACCAACATGGGGCCGGACGTGCGCATATGCAATCTGATAACTTCAAAATCCAGGCTGTTTTCTATCAGCTTTAGTCATCAGACTACGCAGGCTCAAAGCAAAGGACTCAGGCTGATCTGGATCCGTGTTGGCCGAAATGCTTCATTAATACATTACAACACAATAACTCCTTTTTACTCCCTACAAGATAATGGCCTTGGAAACAAGAGGACCATGATGGTCCTATACATGCGCGGATCCAGAGGGGGGGGGGGGTCAGGGGGTCATGACCCCCCCTGGAATTTGGCGAAAAAAGGGGTTATCAAAACGATTACTGGTTATGTCCCACATACGCTGCGTCATTCGTTCCCGTGTGCCACGACAAACCGTTGTTATATTTAGTCCTTCATGATATGACATGTATCTGCATGGATCCAGAGGGGGTCAGGGGGACTAACCCCCCTGGAATTTGGCGAAAAAAGGGGCTTAAGATCGGAACCCCCCCTGGGAAAAATACCTGGATCCGCGCTTGCTATATCGCTCACCTGAACCAAAATGATATGAGCAACACTATTGTTCAATTCAATTAATATTTATGACTTTAAGATTGAGAACGAACTTATGGTCAATAGCGTTGTGAAAATCCAACTTATATGAGATCTTATGGTGCCCAACTGTGTCCAAGTTTTGTCTTTATTAAATACTAATTGTAGAGTCTAGAGTGTAAAACAGGCCGAAAGCAGCCGAAAAAGCAGTTTTTTTCAAATTCAAGGGCACATAACTCTCGACTTCCTGATCAGATCAGACTGAAAATCGAACTCATCTGAGATCTTATGGTCCCAAACATTGTGTCCAAGTTTTGTCTTTATTAATTACTAACTGTAGAGTCGAGAGTGTAAAACAGGTCGAAAACAGCCGAAAATGGCAATTCTATCAAATTCAAGGGCACATAACTCTCCACTTTCTAATCAGATCAGACTGAAAATCAAACTCATCCGAAATCTTATGATCCCCAACATTGGGTCCAAGTTTTGTCTTGATTGATTAATAATTGTAGATTCTATAGTGCAAAAAAGGTCAAAAACAGCCGAAAATGGCAATTCTATCAAATTCAAGGGCACATAACTCTCAACTTTCTGATTAGATCAGACTGAAAATCAAACTGATTCAAGATATTATGGTCTCCAAGATTGTGTCCAAAATTTGTCTTGATTAGTCAATAACTGTAGATTCTAGAGTGTTAACAAGGTCGAAAACAGTAAAAAACGGCAATTTTGTCAAATTCAAGGGCACATAACTCTCGACTTTCTGATCAGATCAGACTGAAAATCGAACTCATACAATATCTTATGATCCCCAACATTGTGTCCAAATTTCGTCTTGATTGATTAATTATTAATTATCTCCAAGATTGTGTCCAAAATTTGTCTTGATTAGTCAATAACTGTAGATTCTAGAGTGTAAACAAGGTCGAAAACTGCCAAAAATGGCAATTTTGTCAAATTCAAGGGCACATTACTCTCGTCTTTCTGGTCAGATCAGACTGAAAATTGAACTCATTTGAGATCTTATGGTCTCCAACATTATGTCCAAGTTTTGTCTTGATTGATCAATAATTGTAGATGCTAGAGTGTTAACAAAGTCAAAACTAGCTATTTTTTACGTTCAAGGGCAAATAACTCCAGACTTCCAAGTCCGATCAGGCCCATAATCGAACTCATCCGAGAACTTATGACCATACTTACTTTGACCAAGTTTGATTAAGATTGGCCAACTTTTGTGGATGCTAGAGTGTTAACACCAAATTGTTGACAGACAGACGGACGGACGACGGACATTGAGTGACCACAATAGCTCACCTTGAGCACTTCGTGCTCAGGTGAGCTAAAAATGTGGAAAATGAAAAATTTGCTTGTGAAAAGCAATTTCTTCATTTCCCACACCAATTTCTACCCCAAGAAAAAACTAGAAGACCTGAAGGTCTTGAATCGCTCCACATGCCTGAGATTCTTTTAATATTTAATCCAAGTGTTGATTAGATAGTGAAAACAAAGTCACAATTGGCATTTTTTTTCATATTGAAACAGCATATAACTGATCTTCCTATCAAGCTAAGAATCACACTAATGCAAGATCTTTACTTAGTCTTCATCATGTTTAAGTTATGAAGTGCTTGTTCAATATTTGTAGATATACAGAGAGTAAAAACAAAAGTCGAAAATAGCAATTTTGTCAAATTCTAGGGCACATAAAACAGGATTTCAGATTCAGATGATGCTGAAAATTATATCCATGCAAGATCTTTTGGCCGGTAAGATTATGTGAAAGTTTCATATTGATTGGGAGATATTTATGGCTGTTTGAGTAAAAACAAGAGGGCCAAGATGGCCCTGTATCGCTCCACTGGCTTTTAGACTACGAACTTCTTCAAGGAATACAATAGAGGGCTATCCAAAGAAGATTCATGCTACACCAGAATGAAATCCAATAAAAGATTAAGGAGCAGAAATGTTTTTAAAATTTTCTTAAAATTTCACTATGTTTCATATAGCGCACAGCGGCAAAGCTTTTCATCCGATCGTGAAGGAATTTGGAAGAGATTCATGCAAGGAAGATTCCTGTGAAGTTTGGTTGATATTGGTCCTGTAGTTTTGGAGAAGAAGATTGTTTAACAATTTTTCGAAAATTCAATTTAATCAAATTCATTAAAATTTAAGTTCTACACGGAAATTTTTTTTAAGGAATTTAGAGGAGATTCATAAAAGGAAGATTCATGTGAAGTTTGGTTAAAATTGGTCCTGTAGTTTTGGAGAAGAAGATTTTTCGAATAATTAATTAAATTTGATTAATCAAAATTTAAGTTCTACACAGAATTTATTTTTTTGAAGGAATTAAGAAGAGATTCATGCATGGAACATTTCTGTAAAGTTTGGTTGAAATTGGTCCAGTAGTTTTGAAAGAGAAGAATTTTTAAAGATTTTTCATAAATTCAATTTAATTGAATTAATCAAAATTCAAGTTATACACAGAATTTATCTTTTTGAAAGAATTAAGAAGAGATTCATACAAGGAATATTTCTGTGAAGTTTGGTTGAAATTGGTCCAGTAGTTTTAGAGAAGAAGAATTTTTAAAGATTTTTCGAAAATTTAAATTAATTAAATTAATTAAAATTCAAGTTCTGCACGGATTTTATTCTTTTGAAGGAACTTGGCAGAGATTCATGCAAGGAAGATTTCTGTGAAGTTTGGTTGAAATTGGTCCAGTAGTTTTGGAGGAGAAGAATTTTTCAAAGATTTTTCGAAAATTTAAACCAATTAAATTAATTAAAATTCAAGTTCTGCACATATCTTATTCTTTTGAAGGAACTTGGCAGAGATTCATGCAAGGAAGATTTCTGTGAAGTTTGGTTAAAATTGGTCCAGTAGTTTTGGAGAAGAAGAATTTTTTAAAGATTTTTTCGAAAATTTAATTCAATTAAATTAAAATTCAAGTTCAGCACAGATTTTATTCTTTTGAAGGAATTTGGTAGAGATTCATGCAAGGATGATTCATGTGAAGTTTGGTTGAAATTGGTCCAGTAGTTTTGGAGAAGATGTTTGAAAATTGTTGACGCACGGACGGACGCACGGACGGACGGACGCACGCACGACGGACACAGGGCCATGACATAAGCCCCGCTGGCCTTCGGCCAGTGGAGCTAATAAGGTCAAAAATGGTAATTTAGTTAATTTCAAGGGGACATAACTCATGATGTAAAATTCAGATTAAGCTGAAAATTACACTCTGGCAAAAACTTATGTTCACTAATATTGTGTCATTGTCCTGTCTTGATAGGTCAATATTTGTAGTTGCTAGAGTGAAAACAAAGTCAAAATAAAGCCAAAAATGACAATTTTGTCAATTTCAAGGGCACATATCTCATGATATGAAATTAAGATCAAGCTGAAAATTGTACCGAGGCAAGATCTTATTGTCATCAACATTCTGTTATATTTTGTCTTGATTGGTAAATATTTGTAATTGCTAGAGTGAAACAAAGTAAAAATTGAGCCGAAAATGACAATTTTGTCAATTTCAAGGGCACATAACTCATGATATAAAATTCAGAT
Source organism: Fragum sueziense (assembly GCA_963680895.1). NCBI lineage: Eukaryota > Metazoa > Mollusca > Bivalvia > Cardiida > Cardiidae > Fragum > Fragum sueziense. Next base: position 25,629,164 of record OY804602.1, read on the forward strand.
CGAAATGAAAATTGCACTTAGTCAAGATTTTATTGTCACCAACATTTTTACCTAAGTTTTGTCCTGATTGGTTGATATTTGTAAGTGCTAGAGTGAAAACAAAGTCAAACCAGCCATTTTTTAATTCAAGGGCAGATAACTCCAGACTTTCTGGTTCAATCAGCATTAATTGAAGGAATCTGATAGAGGACCACCCAAGGATCATTCCTGTGAGGTTTGATTGAAATCCATCCTGTAGTTTCTGAGAAGAAGATTTTTAAAGAAAAAGACAACCGGACGCACGGACGGACGCACACACGACGGACACAGCGCCATGACAATAGCCTGTTGGCCTGAAGGCCAGTGGAGATAAAAAATTCAATGGCCTAAAATTGTCGTCTGCAACATCTTTGGAGTTTGAGCAGTCTGAAATTTTGTCATCTGGTAATGGGTTAAAGACCCAAATTCTACAATCCTGCTAATATTGTACACGCGACTATTACAGGTAAAATCCGAACACCAAGGAGACGTTTTTAAGAAGTCTTTGAACAAGAAGAAGTCTGTATGGATTGCTGTATATGTGAAGTTTGGCGAAGTGTCCGCCCAACTTCTAGATGGTAATAATCTAATCGTCAAGTCAATCAAATTATCAATTCACCTATCACATGAGTTCTTCATTCACGCACGTTGCATTTTCTATACACCTTCTAGAGAAAAGAAAATGCCCATAAACAGCATTGTTTCTTGTTTCCGCACTTTTTCTTCATGGTTTCCAAGCTATGAAACGTAGATACGATTTTCAATAAAATTTCTGTTGGGATTCGCAACTCCTTTTAATTCAAACAGGACGAAACTTTGTGATTTAGGAAAAGGTTACATCTCACAAAGCAGATCTATTCAACATCGAAACTTACACGTAGATACATTTAAAAACAAAATGTGTTTGTGAAACACAAATGCCCCCGAAATGGCCATTTTTCTAAAATGTTAAGTTTTTGCAGAGTAAAGGGTTATCTAGGGTTAAGGGATGACCTTGAGGAAGGTCAAATTGCACAGAACAGATAGATTTCATTGAAAGGAAGTTGCATACCAAATTTGAGCTTTGTATGTCAAATAGTTTTGGAGACAAGGCAAAGGTTAAGTTTTCGGAATAAAAGGTTAAGTTTGCGTAGAGTAAAGGGTTGATAAGGGTTAACGGATGACCTTGAGGAAGGTCAAATTGCATGGAACAGATAGATATCATTGAAAGGAAGTTGCATACCAAATTTGAGCTTTGTATGTCAAATAGTTTTGGAGACAAGAGGACCATGATGGTCCTATATCGCTCACCTGAACCAAGATGATATGAGCCACAGTTATGTTTGAATCAATTAATATTTGTGACATTAAGACTGAACAAACTTATGGTCATCAACATTATGTCCCTGTTTCCTCTTTATAGGTCAATATACATGTATCTGGTTGTAAAGAGTGAAAACAAAGTCAAAAACGAGAATCTTGTCCATTTCAAGGGCAGATAACTCAGAAACTGCTGGTCTAATTGTGCTGAAGTTCAAATTCATCCATGATCTTATGGTGATTATAACCATTATATCCAAGATCAAAGTTTTGTCTTGATTGTTCACCATTAATTTTGTGGTTGTTAGAGCTAGAGTGTAAACAATGTCAAAAGTAGCTTTTTTTCTTTCAAGGGCAGATAACTCCTGACTTTCTAGTCCGATCTGACCCATAATCAAACTCATCCAAGATCTTATGGTCACTAATATTGTGTTAAAGTTTTGTCTTGATTGGTCGATAATTGTAGATGTTATAGTGTAAACAAAGTCGAAAACGGTCCAAAACACCAATTTTGTCAAATTCAAGGGCAGATAACTCAGGACTTTCTGGTCCGATCAAGCCAAAAATCAAACTCATCTGAGATCTTATGGTCACCAACATTGTGTCCAACTTTTGTATTGATTGGTCTATATTTGTAGATGCTAGAGTGTAAACAATGTCAAAAGTAGCTATTTTTTACATTAAAGGGCAGATAACTCCTAACTTTCTGGTCCGATCTCACCCAAAATCAAACTCATCCAAGATCTTACGGTCACTAATATTGTCTTAAAGCTTTGTCTTGATTGGTCAATAATTGTAGATGCTATAGTGTAAACAAAGTCGAAAACGGTAAAAAACGACAATTTTGTCAAATTTGAGGGCATATAACTCCTGACTTTCTGGTCCAATCTGACCCAAAATTGAACTCATCCGAGATCTTATGGTCACCAACATTGTGTCCAACTTTTGTATTGATTGGTCAATATTTGTAGATGCTAGAGTGTAAACAATGTCAAAAGTAGCTATTTTTTACATTCAAGGGCAGATAACTCTGGACTTTCCGGTCCGATCTGACCCAAATTCGAACTCATCCGAGAGCTCATGGTCATGCATGTTTTAACCAAGTTTGGTTAAGATTGGCTTACATTTGCAGATGCTAGAGCGTAAACACCAAATTGTTGACAGACGGACGGACGGACGGACGGACGGACGGACATACAGACGGACAGACGGACGACGGACAAAAAGCGATCACAATAGCTCACCTTGAGCACTTCGTGCTCAGGTGAGCTAAAAAGGCAAAGGTTAAGTTTTCGGAATAAAAGGTTAAGTTTTCGTAGAGTAAAAGGGTTGATAAGGGTTAACGGATGACCTTGAGGAAGGTCAAATTGCATGGAACAGATAGATATCATTGAAAGGAAGTTGCATACCAAATTTGAGCTTTGTATGTCAAATACTTTTGGAGAAAAGGCAAAGGTTAAGTTTTCGGACAGACAGACGGACAGACAGACGGACGGACAGACAGACAGACACACGGACACGAGTAAAACAATATGCCCCCGATCTCTCGATACGGGGGCATAAAAAACTTTATTCGGAACACAATCTACTAGCCTATGTATCATTGCAGAGAACTCTGGAAAGTTGCATTTCTTCTCCGAGACACAAGGAACCAACATTCGACTAGACGAAGGACGAAGAAGAGCCATGACAATCAACTCAAATCCTGCAGCTTTGTGTTTTGTTGGAAGTGCCATACAACCTGGAGAAACAATCAAAGTGACTTGTCAACCACTAAAGATTGGGAGCAAGAAGCCCAGTCGTTTTCATTTAAAACTAGTTGTTTGTCGCAAGAACCCCGCAGATGTTTTGACTGATTTTAGATCAGCTTTCGACACAAGTGTACAAGCAGTTAGCGATCCCCCTGTCACAGTTCTTGAAATTCTGGAAAAAGGAGAATGCGATGGAACAGTTTGTATTATGCTTGATAAATCACTTCATATGCGATATGTGTCCGCAACAAACAAACAAAACAATCAGATACTCAACTTTGACGCATCGAAAGGTGTTTGGATCGGGTTTGAATTATACAGAGTGGTCATTTCATTACAATCAACTAAAACACATACCACCAACAACATTGCTTTTGATGAGCCTGATGCAAGGATTCGTGAACCAAAGAACGAAGATACCGAGAACACAATGGATCCGTTTAATTCGTTTGTAAATCGTCTACAGAATCAACGAACACAGCAGGCCTATGTATCAGAGGATAAAGCTGACTTGCAAACTAGAAACAGGGCCACGGTAGACAAAAACATGGAACATCATTCTGCAGGTACCATTCCAATACCGAACACTAAACATTCACAGCCATATGTAACAGAAGACAAAGCTGACTTACGAACTAGAAACAGGAGCATGGTAGATAAAAACATGGTTCATGCAGCAGCAGTTACCATTGCTATACCTAACACCGCGCTACATAGTCAGGTGCAGAGTATAATTAGAAATTCTCAGCCTTATGTAACAGAGGACAAAGCTGACTTGCACGTCAGGAGGAAGGTAACACAGGATGAATATATGCATGATACAGCCACAATCATGAAACTAAATTCTGAGCAGCATAACCTGGCAACAAGACACACTAAAAATACCCAGGGCTATGTTTTAGAAGAGAGAGCTGGCTTATTACCCCAAAACAAAACTAAGTTAGATAACAACATCAGTCAAACAGCACCAAGCGCAATCATAAGACCAAAACTACCTGAGCAACCGAGGACAACACATACTAACATTAAAGATTCAAGAAATCATATTTACCAGAATATTGATGAGAAGATGAAACCACCAACAACTAACGGTTATGTCCAGAATCCGCCAGACAAGTTTGGAGGTCAGACTGTGCATCATATAGCAGGTGTTATTGCAAAACCTTGTAACTCCAGCTTGAATCAAGCTGGAGTTACCAGCTTTTGCAATAACACCAACGATATGCATAATGTCAATCATAGCACTACCACAGTGCACAAATCCAAGTCAATACCGAGACCAATACAAATCCCAGCACCAAAACAAAACATCACTGCTGGGACAACTAACACTAAGCCATCTTTGAAAATCAAAATGGAACTAATCCTACACCAAACAGAACAGGGTCCAATTCTTCAAGAAATATCCCTACCAAAAGAGATACCATCAAATATCCCAACATCAAATGCTGAAGGAAGCTTGATAGTGTCCCATCTGAGTATTGAAAGAGCGGATTCAAAGCCTGAAGCTAGTGTCAACAATTCAAATAAGCTAAACGAACAGCCCCTGAATGCTCATGCTACATTATCCAGAGAGTGTTCTGAATCAAATGATCCAAAGAATGATTTCATCCAGAAGAACTGGACTAGACTAGTTGAAAGTGTGTGCGCGGACAAACTATGTGATCATCTATACCAACAATGTTACATTAGAGATGACGAAAGACAGTCGATCACAGATTTGTACAAAAATGACCCACAACCTGCAAACAGACGTCTGCTGCAGCTGATCATGAAGAGAAGAATATCTCTATCCTCATTGGTTAAAATATTTAAAGATGCCGAACTAGAGTATCTGGTGGGAAATGTAGACAATGGAGTTGAACGAAACGGCTAATATTAGACTGATGTAAAATGACACGAGCTATAGAAGCAAACAATATCGTTTCCCGTAAAACAAGAAAATTTAAATTTTCTGACTTGAAAGACAGAGAGAAGAGAAGAAAGTACTGATTGTCAGGTATTTTCTCCATGTTTTTCAAAGCCTTCTTTCCCAGGAACGTCATATCTGGTGGAAAATGTAGACAATGGTGCTTACCCAAACAGCAAATTTCACACTGAACCAAATCGAAAAGAACTGCATATAACTTAAGTAATATTATCATCATCATTTATGCCCATCATTTGGAATATTTTTGGGATTGATGTCGAAAATTTTTAAGCAAAGTAGAAAGTGCTATTTACCAGCAATTTCTCTCCGTATTTTGGGGAGATAAAATATGCAAATATTTGATGATTATTAGTACTAAAACTGTTGTCTGCAACAGTTTTTAAATTGGAGCATTCGAACATTTTGTGGTTTGAGAAATAATTTTAATCATTAATGCATGATCTCTTTGTTTAAAGCTTTGCTGTAATTGTCATAAGGCCTGGACAAACAACATGAGTTTGAACAAAGAACACTACAGTGTGTACATCTTCATTTATTCATCTAACAATGACATGATTTCAAAATTACAAAATTGCAAGGTCATTGGTTATCAAAATATGAAAAACAATGAAATGATCTATGATTTAAATCATAGAGATCTATGTTATGTACAGATGAATGATGGAATAGAAAAAAAATCATTGTTTTTATCCAAGTTTTCTGCCAACTCACTTTCAATTGGAAAATGACTCGTAATATAAATCCGCAATAATAGCCAAATCCCCAGCCCTTTTCTAAACGAGGCCTGGTTTTTTGCATCTCAACCAAAAAGATGTTTGAAAAAGATTGAAAGAAAAGGAGGAATTGCTGATACCCAGCAATTTCTGCGACTCTCTCAATACATGCCAACTTTTATATAATATTTAACATTTTCCCAAATAAATCCTTGTTTTGACGTCACAGATAGATACACCTTGGGAATACATTGAGGCAAACGAAGAAATTGATTATTATCAAAAACTTCATTTAGCACTTTATCACTGATTTGGAGTCTTTCCTATTTCACTAACAAGAGCTGTCACTGTAAGATGACAATGCCCCCGACACCGCTTTGATAGTCATAAGGTCAAGGTCATCCAGGGGTCAAGGTCACCAAAGTATGTGCCTACAGAAAGGTAATGTACCAAGGAATGTTGTGGTAAAGTATGAAGCGAATATGTTAAGTAATAAGGAAGTTATGGCCAATGTTAAAGTTTTTGGACGGAATGACGGACGGACGGACGGACAGACAGACGGACGGACAAGTCAAATCTATGATGCCTCCCTATCGGGGGCATAAAAAGCCCCTTACAGTTTATAATGCATTACACTCCGACCCCATAATGAGCACATATTGCATCTATCAAGTCAGCTTTCTTGGACCCAGCACTTGTAATTCCCTCCTGCTTGATTTTCTCTCGTAATATGGCCACCGTCAGTTTTCCAAGCTGCAAATTGAAGCAAAAATTCTGTTACTTTTCAATATTAATTAAAGCAAATTTGGTTTCAGGAGAATGTTCTAAAGAAAATTGTGGCTGAACAACATTTTACACATTCCAAAACAGCAACATTTTACATTCGTCCAAATCGAAAGATCTTGCAGACAACAATTTCAGGTGATGGAAATTTTATATTCTTTGTCTTTTGGGGTAGAAAACATTGTGCGAAATGAAGAAATTGCTTGTCACAAGCAATTTCTTCATTTTCCACAATGTTTTCCCAAGCCTTTATATTGTTGAGCACCAAAAGGCGTCAATTCAGGGTAATGGATTGAAAATGTATTACACTCCGACCCCATAATGTGAACATATTGCATCTATCGAATCAGCTTTCTTTGACCCAGCACTTGTAATTCCCTCCTGCTTGATTTTCTCTCGTAGTATGGCCACGGTCAGTTTTCCAAGCTGAAAAAATGAAGCAATAATTCTGTTACTTTTCAGTGCTCCTGAAATTTAACCCATTAACAGATAGTGCAATTTTAGACTTGTCCAAATTCAAAGATGTTGAAAATGACTAAATAAAGTGATTAAATTTTACATTTTTTGGTCTATTGGGGGTAGAAAACATTGTGGAAAATGAAGAAATTGCTTGTCACAAGCAATTCTTCATTTTCCACAATGTTTTCCCAAGCCTTTATATTGTTGAGTGCCAAAAGACATCGATTCGGGGTAATGGATTGAGAATGAATTACACTCCGGCCCCATAATGAGCACATATTGCATCTATTAAGTCAGCTTTCTTGGACCCAGCACTTGTAATTCCCTCCTGCTTGATTTTCTCTCGTAGTATGGCCACGGTCAGTTTTCCAAGCTGGAAATTGAAGCAAAAGTTCCGTTACTTTTCAGTAAAAACTCTCTTGAAATTTAACCCATTTACAGACAGCACAATTTTAGACTTGTCCAAATTCAAAGATGTTGAAGATGACTAAATAAAGTGATTAAATTTTACATTTTTTGGTCTATTGGGGGTAGAAAACATTGTGCAAAATGAAGAAATTCATCACAAGCAATTTCTTCATTTTCCACAATGTTTTCCAAAGCCATTATCTTTTTGGAAAGGACTCACTGTGTTGTAATGGGTTAAGAACTCATCAAAATGACTTAGGTGGGCCATAAACCTTTAAGATTGATTGAATAGGGTTAAGATTTATTATTTAAAACCACTATTAACTTAATTCGAACTATATTAGAATAGCTGGAGCACCTAACCATGGATTCCTTGTATTTCTCTCACCAATACTACCACAACATTCTCTCCAAGACTCCAGCTGCTAATCCAACATAGGTTTACAATTATTCTTTAATGCTTTTCGGTGGATTATCTGGAAATAACGGTAGATTATCATTTTGATAAACTCACAGCCTATCCAGTGAAACTATCAAAAACTTGTGCCCCGCTTTCGTTCATTTCACCCTATCTGACGTTATATAAGCCGGCCAAATAAGTGACGTCATCATAAGCGTTGCATAGCAGTCATGTGCAAAATGACGCGCTTTAACCCTTTCCAAACAAGACCTGGTTTTGACGTCCCTAATAGAATTGGCTTGGGAAAACATCGAGGCAAAAGAAGAAAATGCTGATAATCAGCATTTTCTCCTTTTGCCTCAATATTTTCTTTGCTATATTCTACAGAAATCCTATCTTTTTAACATCTCTCTTGTTGTCTGAAGAAGCTTTTGAATGAGATCATCCTAAAATTTTGCCGTTTGGGAAAGGGTTAAGAAAATCTGTCATAATTTTTTTTGCATTTTGTCTAATTTTTGCATTAAAGAAACAGAATAATCGTTTGTTTTTCGATTAAGATCGATTAATATTTCATTTCGTGAACAACGAAAGCTACATTTTCACGAGTGGCGAAATAAAGCTTTTGTTGTTCACTCAATGAAATATAAATTGATCTTACACTGAAACAAACGATTATCTTCTATATATTATCCATCTATAAATGGGAGACAATACAGGACAGCAGAGGTTGATCTAGGAATTATTGGCTAATATATTCTGTGCAAGTACTTTTTTATCACCAAGGAAGCAGAATCGAGAGTAACAATCATAAGCTTATAATTCCATCAAATTCTATATAAGGCCAAATAAAAAAAATATGTGTTGTTCAGGTTACTTGTTAAAACAAGAGTTGTCCGCCGACAACGTAGCTCGCCTATACCCGAGATTGTCACAAAAACAGCTAATTTTTAAAAAGTAGGTCAAACTCCAAGGTCAAGGTCACAAGGTTAATGGTCATGGTCCCAATTTAAAGGTCTTGTCGAGATGTATCCATGTGTGAAATATCAAGACTCTATCAATAATAGTGCATGAGATATAGGCCAGGTCAAAGTTTTTCAAAAGTAGGTCAAACTCCAAGGTCAAGGTCACTAGGTCAAAGGTCATGGTCCCAAATGAAAGGTCTTGTCGAGATGTATCGATGTATGAAATATCAAGGCTGTATCTCTAATAGTGCCTGAGATATAGACCAGGTTAAAGTTTTTCAAGCGAAGACGCAACGGGACGGGACGCAGACACTAGGGTTGTGACATTAGCTCCCCGGACATAAAGTCCCCGCTCGCTAAAAATTAGGGTCGGTTGGTCAGCTATATTTTTTTTACTTTTTCTTTTTTTTGTTTGGGTTTTGCTACCTTTTTTCTTGTCATTGTTGTTGTTTTTTATATTTTTTCCTTAGAGGGCAATAAAAACAAGAGGACCATGATGGTCCTATATCGCTCACCTGAACCAAAATGATATGAGCCACTGTTTTGTATTTAAGACTGAAAACAAACTTATGGTCAATAACATTTTGTCAAGTTTTGTCTTGATTAGTCACTATTTGAAGTTTTTAGAGTAAAAGTTTGAACGGCAGATAACTATTCTGATTATTCTATAATTCATTTATCCAAGATCTTATCGTAATTAACATCATAATCCAAATTTCGTTTTGATTGTTCATTCGAAACAGCAATTTTGTCAGATTTAAGGGCACATGCATGACTGACCACTTTCTCATTTGATTGCAGAAAATTCAGCTCATGCAAGGTCTTACAATCAGCAGCATAGTGCCAAAGTATTGTCTTGGTTGATCAATAATTGTAGATTCTAGAGTGTAAACAGGGTAGAAAACAGTCAAGAACAGCAATTTTGTCAAATTCAAGGGCACATAACTCTTGACTTTCTGGTTCAATCAGACCAAAAATCAAACTTATTTGAGACTTTATGGTCTCCAACATTGTATCTAAGTTTTGTCTTGATTGGTCAATATTTGTAGATTCTAGAGTGTAAACAAGGTCGAAAACAGCAACTTTGTCAAATTAAAGGGCACATAACTCTCGGCTTTCTAAACAGATTTGACTGAAAATCTAACTCATCTGAAATTATATAGTCCCAAACAATGTGTCCAAGTTTTGTCTTGGTTGATCAATAATTGTAGATTCTAAAGTGTAAACAGGGTCGAAAACAGTCAAAAACGGCAATTTTGTCAAATTCAAGGGCACATAACTCTCGACTTTCTAGTTCAATCAAACCAAAAATCAAACTCATTTGAAATCTTATGGTCTCCAACATTGTGTCTAAGTTTTGTCTCGATTGATATATAATTGTAGATTCTAGAGTGAAAACAAGGTCAAAAACGGCCAAAAACGGCAATTTTGTCAAATTCAAGGGTACATAACTCTAGTCTTTCTAGTCAAATCAGACTGAAAATCAACCTCAACCGAAATCTTATGGTCTCCAACAATGTGTCCAAGTTTTGTCTTGATTGATTAATAATTGTAGATTCTAGAGTGTAAACAAGGTTGAAAACAGCCGAAAACTGCAATTTTGTCAAATTCAAGGGCACATAACTCTAGTCTTTCTGGTCAGATCAGACTGAAAATCAGACTCAACCGAAATCTTATGGTCCCCAACAATGTGTCCAAGTTTTGTCTTGATTGATCAATAATTGTAGATTCTAGAGTGTAAACAAGGTCGAAAACAGTCGAAAACGGCAATTTTGTCAAATTAAAGGGCATATAACTCTCGTCTTTCTGGTCAGATCAGACTGAAAATTGAACTCATCCGAGATCTTATGGTCTCCAACATTATATCCAAGTTTTGTCTTGATTGATCAATAATTGTAGATTCTAGAGTGTAAACAAAATCAAAAACAGCATTTTTTGACATTCAAGGGCAGATAACTCAGCACATTCTGGTCCGATCAGGCCCATAATAGAACTCATCCGAGAACTTATGCCCATACTTACTTTGACCAAGTTTGATCAAGATTGGCCAACTTTTGTCGATGCTAGAGTGTAAACACCAAACTGTTGACAGACGGACGGACGGACGGACAGACAGACGGACAGACAGACGGACGGACTGACGGACGACGGACATTGAGTGACCACAATAGCTCACCTTGAGCACTTCGTGCTCAGGTGAGCTAAAAATGAGGGTCGGCCCCAATTTGCTATGGTCGGTCGGGTAACCTGAACCACACCTATTTTTTATTTGGCCAAAGAGAAATATGTGCAAAATGCTTTGCAACAGAAGACTGCTATGTACATTCCTAATAGAAGAGGTCTAGGAAAATAAGATGATTTAAAATAGAAATAGTCTAATTCTACTGCTTCATGTTTTAAGAAATACTTAGACTTGTTTGTTTAAGCAGATTTATGGAAATTAAACACTGATATTCCTTTTATGTGTATCGTCTTTCACGGTTCATTCATTTTTATACTCATATAATTCTTATATAACTTATGTATGACATTTCTTATTAGTATGATGTATATTTTAGTAGATTTTATGTTTATGTTTGTAAAGCGCTTTTGAACGTTCTTTCGTATGATAAAAGCGCTATATGAATTCTGTACTTAATAAAAATAAAAAAAAAAATAATTTTCATTGTTTGGGGAAATGTTATACTTAATAGAGGGATGACAAGAAAATTTTTTACCCTTCCTGCCTCAGCCTCTGTCTTTAAGTCTACACCAGCAGCCGCGTTCTCTGCCTTAGCTTTCTTGGCTGCTGCATCCAGCGTGGTTGTGGCCTAAAAAACAATAGAGTACCATATGTAAGTATTGCAATGTGGCCTATGAAATTTTGTGCTATTTTGCTTTTTTGGATACACATCTATTTTGGCTCTATTTATACTATACTGGTCTATGTATGTATTTTGCTATACCAAACTAATGAGAAAGAGTGTAGCATCAGTCTCCTGTTGAGCAAGGGAGGGAGGGTATCACTCTTCATTCTGGATGAATTAGAACTTAGTCAAATAACAGCATACCTTCAAGCGCCCATAGAGGATAAATAATAAATACAAAGTTCAGGTTAGGTGTTGACTGATTGGTATCAATATTTCATTACAGCTACATCAGCACTAAGTTACAATATCAGGAAATTTTGAAACAGGTTAACCCATTCCAGAACCAAACATGTTTTTGGTGTCCTTAATGAAAATGGTCTTGGAAAAACATTGATGCAAAAGAAGATAAGAGCCGTCATAGACGCATTATGCTCCCCGAATAAGTGTTTGTCACAAAATAAAAACTATCATACATTAAGCCCCCTTTTCCCATGAAAGATTTTTTGTACACACATTATTTATAGAATATGGTCTAGAACATCCTATTTATCACATAAGTAGAAAATTTCATTAAATTCTGCCCATTAGATGAACAGAAATTAGAGAAAAACTAATTTTTACACTAAGGCCCCTTTTTCCATGACACAGCCTCAAATTCAGAAACGGAGGAATAGGTCCCTAGGGATTATCCTATGGAGTTCACATGTGAAGTTTCATTGAATTTGGTCCAAGGGTTGCTGAGATCTGGCTGTGGACGGACGGCGTGGCGACTATATGCTTCCCCCGAAATTTTTTCGGGAGCATAAAAATACTGATTATCAGCATTTTCTCCTTTTGCCTCAATATTTTATAAGCTATATTATGACAAATTCTATCTTTATCAATATCAATTTCATCCTCCACAACAGCTTTCCCCAAAATTTAACTGTTTGGGAAAAGTTTAAGAATTGTTCCTTGCCATAATGCCATATTGTACCTTTCTTTTAGCCCCAGGAGCGTAGTCACTCGGGAAGACCAAATCTTTAAAGTTTGTGATTGCCTCCCCTGCCCTCTTCTTCATTTTACCTTCATCTGGCACTGAAAAATACAAGATTGATTTGATTTATTGGGGTTTTAAGGTATATGACCCATCATTAAAAACACCACTTTCTAGCCATACGAAATGCATCAAATTACACACACTTATAAATACACTTCACATAAGTTGATTCACTGTGCCGGATTTCAAGATTATGCTTCAAGAAGAAAATAATTAACGAATATTATTTTAGTCTTTATTCATATGCAAGGGAGGTAATTTTGAACATTTTTGTCGAATATTTCCATAAGTATGCATTAATTCAAAATTCTAAACCATTCAAAATGCTTATGTTTATACTTGGAATGGAAATGCAACACATTTTAAGAATTACTGGCACTTTTCAAATTTCACCTCTGGCTCTTCAGTGCTAATGATGGGTTGTATACGTTAAGCTTTTTTCAACTCCTATGGTCATATTATAGCAGCTGGAGCACCTAACTATAGATTCATGTCGTTTCTCATACCAGTACAACTACAACATCCTTACTGAGACTCCAGCTGCTCATCCACTTAGGTAAACGATTATCAAACCATTGGTGGGTGACATTTTTGTCGAAAAGAAAAAATACAAGAAGGCATTGTGTAAATATCCCTGCTTTTCCTCCAAAACCTCGCAAAAACTGCCATAAGTCTTTACAAAACAACAATACTTTAGGGTGATCCAATTAGAAAGCTGCTACAGAAGACAAAATGGCTGTTTATAAATCAAAGATGAGTGTACAATTTTGTTCATAAAATATTGCGGCAAAAGGAGAAAATGCTGGTTATCAGTATTTTCTTGTTTTACCACACCCTCTCTATCTAAGATGTCAAAACCAGGTGTTATTTTGGAAAGGGTTAAACAAGCTGTAGTTATGATGAGGTTTCTGATGAATAGCAATGATATGCTACTCAAAACGTTTTAGTGACTTATTGGTCATAATTGATTGGCCATAAATACATGTACTATATTTACCTTTAATTGATGATAATAATTTTTATTTCTATTGAACAGAATAATAATTCTATAGGTCATATTGATAAAGATGAAAATGTTACCAATATTCTGACCAGAAATTCTTTAAAATGGCTCAATCTTCAAAATGCCCCTAACTTTAATCTAAACATTGTTGTGTGGGATAATTCACAAGCAATCAATTCTTACCTGTACCATTATGCAACTGCATTAACTCATTACCAGACGGCAAAATTTTGGACTGTACCAATTTGGAAAGTGTAGCAGAAGACAATTTCAAGTTGATTATGATTTTTTTTTCCAATTTTGGTTATAAAACATTGTGGAAAATAAATAAATTGCTTGTTACAAGCAATTTCTTGCTTGTTACAAGCAATTTTCTCATTTTTCAAGATGTTCTCCAAAGCCTTTTCTATAAGGAGTGTAAAAAGGTGTCACTGTGCTGTAATGGATTAATTTCTGTTTCGAAAATGTTTTTTTATTAATCAAATGCCAATGTTGATAGATACACATGAAGAACATAATGATTCAATTTTCATCACATTTTTTTTCTCAATTTTTAGCATTTCCTTCTTTTGTCTCAAAGTTTTCTGAAGCCTTTACTGTCAAGGATGTCAAAACACCATTCAAACAACTAGATGTGCTTGCATGAAACAAAGAGACCTCCGAACAGATAAGTATTCTGGTTGAGTTTCGGATGGACAGAGGGACCAACAGAAAGACAATAGTTAATCAATATGCCCTGATCTTTGATATAGGGACATTAAACCTATCCCAAATGGCAAAAATTGAGGCTCCATTTTGAAAGCTGCTACAGAGGACAAAATTGATAATGATACAGGTTGCTTTTGGGTATGGTAGCATATAGCAGAGAATTAATCTCAGAAAATACTGAGGCAAGGGAGAAAATGCTGATTATCAACATTTTCTTTTTTTGCCTAAATGTTTTCCTAGGCTTTTTCTATATGGGAAGTTAAGATCGGGTCTTTTAGGGGAAAGGGTTAAAAATACATACATGTATAGTCTGTCATTTCCTCCGGAGCATCTCTATCCAGTGCCAAAGCTTCAATATTCCTCCAATGTTTCTGTAAGACTGGATTCTCAAAACTCTCCGGAGTGTAGGTAAACTGTAGCTTCTTTATCAAGTCTTTGGCTGCGTCAATTTGTTCTGAGTTGGCTGTTGAAAAATAAACTTACTCTCATCATTTTGGAAATTTGAGTTTATAGACCATAAGTCAAGTAAGAACAAGAGCCGTCAGAGACGGACAATGCTCCCCGAATAAGGCATTGTCACAATAAATATATGCCATGCAGAGCTAACATAAAGCTAACAAATGTTAAGCCCCCTTTTTGCATGACATAATTATTATACCCAAATGTCACATATCTTATTGTCAAGGGCATCTGATTTACTACTCAAATATGAAATTTCATCAAATTCTGACCATTAGACTAGGAGAAATTAGACAAAAACTGTATTTTACCTTAAGTCCCCTTTTCCCATGACGAGGCCTCAAATCCAAAAACCGGGAAAAGTACATCGGCATTATGTCATAGGGAGTTCACATGGTAAGTTTCATTTGATTTGGCCCAAGGGTTATGGAGAAATCACTTCGGACTGACGGACGGACGGACAGACGGACGGACGGGACAGACAAAGCGGCGACTATATGCTCTCCCTTCGGGGAGCATAAAAAGTCCCAGAGCCTGAGATGGCCTTATCGTTCACCCGGTTGACATCAGTAACACATACAGCCTTGGAAAACATTGAGACAAAAGAAGAAAATGCTGATAACCAGCATTTTCTTCTTTTGCCTCAATATTTTGCGCTTTATTTCACACAAATCAATTCCTTGTGAATGATCAATCAGGAGCATCTCTATCTAGTGCCAAAGCTTCAATATTCTTTCAATGTTTCTGTAAGACTGGATTCTCAAAACTCTCCGGAGTGTAAGTAAACTGTAGCTTCTTTATTAAGTCTTTGGCTGCATCAATTTGTTCTGAGTTGGCTGTTGAAAAGAAAACTTAAATTCATCATTTTGGAAATCAAAGCAAGAGTCCCAGAGCCTGACACGGTCGGGTCTTATTTGATACCTGGTTTTGGCATCCGTCACACAGAAAGCCTTTGAAAACATTGAGAAAAAAGAAGAAAATGCTGATAACCAGCATTTTCTTCTTTTGCCTCAATATTTTGTGCTATATTTTACACAAATCATTTCCTTGTCAATGTCTAATCAGGAGCATCTCTATCCAGTGCCAAAGCTTCAATATTCCTCCAATGTTTCTGTAAGACTGGATTCTCAAAACTCTCCGGAGTGTAAGTAAACTGTAGCTTCTTTATCAAATCTTTGGCTGCGTCAATTTGTTCTGAGTTGGCTGTTGAAAAGAAAACTTACATTCATCATCTTGGATATTTTGGTTTTTAGACCATAAGTCAAGCAAGAAAAATTCCCAGAGCCTGAGATGGCCTTATCGTTCAACCCGTTGGTGTAACACATACAGCCTTGGAAAACATTGAGACAAAAGAAGAAAATGCTGATAACCAGCATTTTCTTCTTTTGCCTCAATATTTTGTGCTTTATTTTACAAAAATTATTTCCTTATCAATGATCAGTCAGGAGCACTAAGCTTCAATATTCCTCCAATGTTTCTGTAAAACTGGATTCTCAAAACTCTCCGGAGTGTAGGTAAACTGTAGCTTCTTTATCAAGTCTTTAGCTGCGTCAATTTGTTCTGAGTTGGCTGTTAAAAAATAAACTTAAATTTATCATTTTGGATATTTTGGTTTTTAGACCATCAGTCAAGCAAGAAAAAGTCCCAGAGCCCAAGATGACCTTATCTTTCACCCCGTTGGCATCGGTAACACATACAGCCTTGGAAAACATTGAGACAAAAGAAGAAAATGCTGATAACCAGCATTTTCTTCTTTTGCCTCAATATTTTGTGCTTTATTTTACAAAAATCATTTCCAGGTCAATGGCCAGTCAGGAGCATCTCTATCGAGTGCCAAAGCTTCAATATTCCTCCAATGTTTCTGTAAAACTGGATTCTCAAAACTCTCTGGTGTGTACGTAAACTGTAGCTCCTTTATCAAGTCTTTAGCTGCATCAATTTGTTCTGAGTTGGCTGTTGAAAAAGATCAACATTACCAATTAACATGACACTAAACATTGTTGGAAAGGAAAACAAAATAAAAGCACTGACTACTAAGAAATTCTAAAAAAAAATATCAGTCATATAGTAGTTTCCTTATCAACTTTTTTTACTTTCTTTTCATCTGTCTATTCAACCCAGACAGAATCAACATCTGGTGTTCATAAACAGCAATATTTTACAAGTATTGAGGGAGAGTAAGAAAATAATGAAGGTCAGCACAAGATTTCTACATTCGGCAAAATCTATTTTGTGACCTGCAATACAGTCAAATTTAGACCAGTCTTTGGAAAAAGGCTAATCTGAAGCAAAATAAAATGTTGTCCTTTTGGAGTAAGATGAAACCTTACCTTTTGTAGATTCCTGAAACTTGACCTTTCTGAAGTCATCAGCAAATGGTAGAAAGATGGCGTGAAACCCTGGTGGTCTGATCTGGACTTTGTGTTCATCTAGCTCTTCCTCCTGATCACAAAACAAAGGACATGCTATTACTCTAAATCTTACCAAAATGGCTAACATTTTGACCAATACCAATTTGAAAGCTGCTGCAAGCAACAAAATGGGTGTTGAAAAGGATATGCCATTAGAAAACAAGAGGACCATGATGGTCCTAAATCGCTCACCTGAATCAAAATGACAAGAGTGATAATGGCAATTTTGTCAAATTCAAAGGCATGAAACTTATAAGGACTTTCTGTTCGGAAACAATTCAGTAATAATTTTGTTCCAATCGATCCTGTAAAGTTGGCATAATTAGCATAATGGTTGAGTTTTTTTCAATAATTATTTCATTGTTTTTCAATATACAACATAGAGCTAATTTTCAAAGCATACTGATCTGTTAAAATTGATTATTTATGAATATGATATTATAAACAAGATTTGGTATGTGATTTGAATGTTTATAGTAAATGAGGACAAACCATCTGATAAGCTAGGCTAATCCCTTCTTATTTGTTTACATAAGATAAAAATGGGGCCAGCCAGAGATATTGATAACAGAAATAGATAAGTCTAGAGAAATAGTAAAAGCTTTCCAAATTTATTACTTCTATCAAAACCCTATGTAGAATGTATTAATTTTTTCAAGCAGATGATTGTAATGATCACCAACAACATAGGGTTTCATGAATATTGAAACAAAATATTGCTTTTTGAAAAGCAATTATCTCCTCTTATCTTCAGCTTCTTGTATTCTGGAGGCCATTCATGAAATTAGGTCTTACACAAAATTTCAAGGTTCTAGGCCAAACAGTTTAGAAGAAAACTAAGTATCTCCATTACAATCCACAGTACAGTATAAATTTCAATGCACGGAATTTCCCTTACCCTGTCATACCAAAACACTCTTTAAGGAAATAAAAATTACAAGATACAATTTTGAAACAAATCACTCAAGGAACTTTCCAGCCAGGTTTCTTTCCAATTGGCCCATAATGGTTGATTTTTAAAGAATTTTCTTATGATTTATCTTTTCCGATAAGCCTTTTCCTCCCCGACACGCCTACAATTTGTGACAAATGTAAAAATTTGTGAACAAACTTTGAGAAGAGAGACGCAAGGAACATTCCTTCCAAGTTTGATTAAAATTGGCCATATGGTTGATTTTTAAAGAATTTTCTTATGATTTCTCAAAGTCCGATAAGCCCCTTCCTCCCTGTCACGGCCATATTTTTTGACAAATGTAAAAAATTGTGAATAAATTTGAAAATAGTGACTCAAGACACATTCCTACCAAGTCTGCTTCAATTGGGCCCATTGGTTGATTTTTAAAGATTTTTCTTCTGATTTATCTAAGTCTGATAAGCCCCTTTCTCCCTGCCACTGCCACATTTTTTGACAAATGTAAAAATTTGTGAACAAATTTTGAAAAGAGTGACTTAAGGAACATTCCTTCAAAGTCTGGTTCAATTGGGCCCTATGGTTGATTTTTAAAGAATTTTTTTATGATTTCTCTAAGTCTGATAAGCCCCTTTCTCCCTGCCACGGCCATATTGTTTGACAAATGTAAAAAATTGTGAATAAATTCGAAAAAAGTGACTCAAGGCACATTCGATGATTCCTACCAAGTCTGCTTCAATTGGGCCTAATGGTTGATTTTTAAAGAATTTTCTTCTGATTTCTCCAAAGTCCAAAAAGCCCCTTTCTCCCTGCCACGGCCACATTTTTTGACAAATGTAAAAATTGTGAACACATTTTGTAAAGAGTGACTCTAGGAACATTCCTACCAAGTCTGCTTCAATTGGGTCCTATGGTTGATTTTTAGAGAATTTTCTTATGCTTTCTCTAAGCCAATAAGCCCCTTTCTCCCTACCACGGCCACATTTTTTGACAAATCTAAAAATTTGTGAATAAATGTTGAGAAGAGTGACTCAAGGCACATTCCTGCCAGGTTTGGTTCAAATTGGCCCAATGGTTGATTTTTAAAGAATTTTCTTCTGATTTCTCTTAGTCTGATAAGCCCCGCCCTGCCACGCCAACATTTTTCGACGAATCAAAAATTCGCGAACAAGTTTTGAGAAGGGTCACCCAAGGAACATTCCTGCCAAGTTTGGTAAAAATTGGCCCATTGATATAGGAGGAGAAGATGTTTAAAGAAATTGTGAATGGACGGACGGACAGACGGACGGACAGACGGATGGACAGACGGACGGACGACGGACAAAAAGCGACCACAATAGCTCACCTTGAGCACTTCGTGCTCAGGTGAGCTAACAAGGAGAGGCAGAGGGAGAAAATGCTGGTAATTGATGATGTTCCCATAATTCTTGTATTTTTTTGAAATCTGGATCTTATCAATATTCATTTTCATGAAAAAACTTGTTTTGCATACTGAGATAAGCAGCTGAAGGTCAAAATTGAGAGAAATACTTTGAACTCTATGTCAAACATTTTAAGTGAAAAACCCAATTAAACTTTGGCAATTTTCAACAAAACTTCAATCTGTAAAACGTCACTTACCTGAGGCAGAAGAGCTACAAATCTAGGTGGAGAATTTTTGGATGGAATATATTTACACAATGGCACGACATCTCTATCAATACACTTCTTTAATAGTGCTGTAAACATGGTCGTACTCCCAATAATACTCTGAAATGAAGCAGAACTACAGGTTAGGGAGGGGCAAAGGTGTACCATTCATAGGTTCCACGTGTCCAACTTGGGTTTTTTGGGCTGCAGACAAGTAGATATTTCATCCAAACTTGTTCACAAACAATTGCAGAATAAGTCTTCAGAATTATGGCACTTCAAGTTGCTCTCTTGTCTTACGAGTAAGGTCAACACTTTGGCAAAATCTACCCTTTTCTTGCATTGAGGCACTAAAGTAATGAGTTGGAGTAAATGATTGTAAAATTATACCATATAAAATCTGTAAAATACTTATATATCTTGGCACTAATCAAGCTGTAGTTATTACATTTATGAATGCAACCAACAAAACGTGTTTTATTGTACTCACAGATTCATATGGATAAATGCAGCTTGATGGTTTAACTCTGAAGACATGTAACGCAAAAATGGACGTCTGCTATGTCTGATTTGTGTCTCAATATAGGGTTTTAACCAAACGGCAAAGTCTTTGGTCCAAATTCAAAGATGTTGCATAAGACAATTTCAAGTGAATAAAATTCTGTTTTTGTTTGCTTTTTTGGGCAGAACACATTGGGGGAAATGAAGGACTTCATTTTCCACAATGTTTTCCAAAGCCATTATCTTGTAGGGAGTCAAAAAAAGTCAATGTGTGGTAATGGGTTAAGGACTTTCCAGATGATCCCTTTCAGCATTATCTTTCACCCATTACCAGACAGATTTTTTTAGACTGAACTATCTTTACAGATATTGCAGACGACAATTTCAAGTGAAACTTGGCTTTTCTGGATAGGTAATATTGTGGAAAATGAAGAAATTGCTTGTCACAAGCAATTTCTTCATTTCCAACAATGTGTTCCAAAGCAATCATCTCATGGGACGTCAAAATACATCATTATGTGGGAATGGGTTATTCTGGAGAAATGTAGCTAGATGGTTTAACTTTAAACCTTTCCCAAACAAGACCTGGTTTTGACGTCCCTAACAAAAAAGGCTTGGGAAAACAATGAAACAAAAGAAGAAACTGCTGATAACCAGCAGATTCTCCTTTTGTCTCAATATTTTCTATGCCATATTTTACACAAATTCCATCTTTAATACCTTCCATTTTGCCATTTTTTGGCAATTTTGAAGTGGATCACCCTAATTTTTTTTCTTTTGGGAGAGGGTTAACCCATTGAAGCATAATGGCACCTTTTGACACCCCACAATACTAAAGCTTAGGAAAACATTTTGCAAAATGAAGAAATTGCTTGTGACAAGCAATTTCTTTATTTTTCATAATGTTTTCTACCCAAAGACATAACATTGTAACATTTCATTCAATCAAAATTTTCGTCTGCAATATCTTTGAATATGGACAAGTCTAAAGTTTTGTCATCTGGTAATGGGTTAGAATATATCTTTAAACCACTACTGTAGTTGGTTTGTCATCTGGATATATGAAGCTGGATGGGTTAATCTTAAAATAAAGTAATCCTTAATCCATTACCAGACAACAAATTTCTAAACAGGTCTAAATTCAAAGATGTTGCATTTCAAGTGAATGATATTTTACATTTCTAAGCCTTTCTGGGTAGAAAATATCTTGGGAAATGAAGAATTTTCTTGTGACAAGCAATTTCTTCATTTTCCACAATGTTTTCCAAAGCCTTCCTATCATGGGGCGTTGAAAGGCATCATTATGTGGGAACGAGTTAAGACTACTGGCTCCGATTGCATAAACTTTGGTTAGTGCTAACCAAGTGGTTAAATACCTGTTTTGGTTATATTTCCCCTTCAACAACACAGGCAATTTTAACCAAAACGGGTATTTGACCAATAGTTTAGCACTAACCGATGTTTATACAACCAGGCCCTGGTTGATTTGTACTCACTGATTCATCAGGATATATGAAGCTGGATGGTTTAACTTTGAAATATATCTTCAAGCTACTGGTTGGTTTGAACCCCATCAAGTATAACCCTGAAAACCATAAATTGCATAATTGTTGTTAATACATTTCCAAACAAGCCCTGGTTTTGAGAGAATGCTTCACAAAGCAACCAGGACCAAAATGTGTTTGTCAAACACTAATGCCCCCGAAATGGCTATACCTTTGGAGAAAAGGCCAATATTAAGTTTTCATGGTAAGGATGACAGACATACAGACAGGCAAACAGAGGGACAGACAGACAACCTTTAAGCAATATGCCCCCGATCTTTTGGTCCAGGGACATAAAAGAAAATGCTTTCCCTCAATGCTTTCCATGCAATGATGTTCAAACTCTCATGACTTGGTAAGATGATCCCAATGAGTACACCCACTAGGGCTGAAATGGGTTTAACCCATTACCAGACGACAAAATTTTGGACTCTTCCAATTTGAAAACTGTTGCAGACGACATTTTTAAGTTGATGAAAATTTAAAAATCTGCACATTTTGGGTTAGAAAACATTGTGGAAGATGAAGAAATTGCTTGTCACAAGCGATTTCTTCATTTTCCACGATGTTTTCCCAAGCATTTTCTTGTAAGGGAGTCAGAAGGCGTCACTGTGCAGTAATGGGTTTAAAATTTCTACCCAGGTACCTATCTTTCCGAAGCCTTTACATTGTGGGGCGTCAAAAAGAGTCAATGTGTGGGAATGGGTTAAGAATAATTTGAATCAGGATCTGGAAAAAGGCCTCTTAAGGCTTTTGAGCCCAACATGGTTCCAGATCAGCCTGCGCATACACACAGTCTGATCAGAAACAATGTTGTTCTCCAGTAGCTTTGTCATGGTCTGTAGCAACCATATGAGAGTAGCATGGATCCCAGCCAGACTGCACCTAGACTAAGGCTCATTTTGAAACATGGCTGTCTCAAATACTATAGAAGACCTTCTTCTAGATCCTGGCTCAATTTAATTTACCTGAAGCATCAAATCTCTTTATGTCCACAACCTCGTCATTTTCAAAGAATATCCTTTTCCCACCATAAGTCTGAGCTTTCTTTAAATCCTGGGGCATTAGCACTTCTCCAGTATCCTAGCAACAGATAAATAATGTGTAAATAATTTGTTTTAAAAGAATTTTGAAGCAGTCAACAACAGTTTAGTATTTAATTCATTACCACACAGCCACGCAATTTGACACCCCTGGAGAAGAATGCATGGAAAAACATTGTGGATAATGAAGAAATTGCTTGTTACATGCAATATTGTCATTATCAACAGTGTATTCTAAACCAAAAAACAATGATTTTTAAAATGTCATCGACGTAAATTTGTAAGTTGCAACAGTTTTGAATTTGGACCAGTCTGAAATTTTGCTGTCTGGTGATGGGTTAAAAGAAACAAGAGGGCCATGATGGCCCTGGGTCGCTCATCTGAAATTATTTGTTTTGTTGATATTAAACACTGACCTGTATAGCAGCAAAATAAGAAATGTTTCAATAAAGCCCTTTTTCCCAAGTTATTCCAATGAATGTAACAAAAATTCAGCCTTTTTAAAAGTTTTTGCTCTTATGCCCTTTTTCTGATGCTGCTGCACTTATAGTTTAAATATCAATCAAATTCTTCTAACAACTTTGAAACCCTTTCAACAAAGGATCATTCATGTGAAGTTTCAAGAATATTGGCCAACTGGTTCGGCAGAAGAAGATTTTTAAAAGATTTGGCTATTTTCCCCTTTTCTCATGCCGCGGCAGCCAGAGGCTTTGACAGAATCAATAACAACTTTGAAAGCCCTTTAGCCAAGGATCATTCATGTGAAGTTTCTAGAATATTGGCCAACTGGCAAGGCAGGAGAAAATTTAAAAAAAAGATTTGGCTATTTTCCCCTATTCTCACGCCGCAGCAGCCAGAGGCTTTGATGGAACCAAATTCTTTTAACAACTTTGAAAGCCCTTCACCCAAGGATCATTTATGTGAAGTGTTAAGAATATTGGACAACTGGTTATGCAGAAGAAAATTTAAAAAAAAAAAAGATTTGGCTATTTTCCCCTTTTCTCATGCCGCGGCAGCCAGAGGCTTTGATGGAATTAAGTTCTTTTAACAACTTTGAAAGCCCTTCACCAAAGGATCATTCATGTGAAGTTTCTAGAATATTGGCCAACTGGTTTGGGAGGAGAAGATTCTTAGAAGATTTGGCTATTTTTCCCTTTTCTCATGCCGCAGCAGCCAAAGTCTTTGATGGAATAAAATTATTTTAACAACTTTGGAAGCCTATCACCCAAGGATCATTCCTGCCAAGTTTCATGAAGATTGGCCTTCTGGTTTGGGAGGAGAAGATCTTTAAAGAAATTGTGGCCGGCCGGCCGGACGGACGACGGACAACGACCAATCACAATACCTCACCTTGAGCACTTTGTGCTCAGGTGAGCTAAAAAAGAAAGTTCTAATAATCAGGATTTTCTCTTGAAATTTTCAACTTTTGTATTACATTAAAAAACTTCACATTTAATTTGTCCTCTGCAACATCTTTTACTAAAGAGATATCAATTCCCATTTTATTTTTTTCAAAGTATATCTTAATGCCAAAATTGGTAATTCTAATTTCTAATGTGTATCAGTTTTTTGAAGTTGTAGCTGATGAGCGAAAAACACACCTTTTAAGTTGAGACAGAAATGACAAAATCCATAAACATTTGAACTGCTGTATACATCCATTTGTTTAATTTTAACATAAAAATATATATTTCTCATAATGGCGCAATATTTTGGCTTGAAATTTTCAAAAGATAAATATGCTCTTTCAGATTAATATAAAAGTAAATTTTACGAAAAAATATCTGTAAAATGTCATTTTAATATCAAGTCTGAAAATGCATCATTTGATAAAGGGTTAGCAAAGAAGTCATAATTTGATGTTACCTTTAAGTATGTTTTTGTGTGTGATTTTAGTTCCTCATTGGTCCTCTTGTCTAGCTTGACTGGATATGGCTTTGTGGAAGGTCGTACCAATGTGTATCTAAAACATATTGTATATACAAGTATAGGGTAAAAAATTATGGTTATAATATAAACAAATTTTCTTTCTTGAAAAATGTTTTCATTCATTATGAAGGCAGATTAACAAAGTTGTTACCAAGATCTGAAATTTGCACAGTTGAATGTTAGGTTACACAATACACCAACAAATCTAGGAATGCCAAGACAATATCTAATATTGTACAAAAATTTGTACTTTAGATGATGAATAAAGGTTATGTTATGTTATGTCAAAAAGGTATTATACAATGTTTCAGTCATGGCCAAATATGGTCTGCTGGTTACCAGCTTTTTCTTCTTGATTCTCCAAAATCTAAACTGGAGCATTAAATGGGTTAACAAAAGATCTAGAAAGACCAACTTACACTCCTACACCAAATTGTAGACCCTCTCCCAGTGTAAATGAGATCCTCTTCATGGCACGTTTCTTGTGGTCCTTAGATCGAACCCTGGAAATACAATCATATGATACCTAGCCATTTCCACTTTTTTAAACCCATTCCATAATAAGAGCTACATAAAAAGGTTTACTGGCATTCTGAACTTGTTTTAAAACTCAATTCCAAACCCTATGTTGGGTGTTGATGCGACGATTCCAATGAGTACACAACATGTTTTGACGAAAAATGAATGGTTTTGGACATGAATTTTGTAATGTAATTCAATAGATAAAGCCAATGGAACATTCTTTTGGAATATTGATTCTTGCTGCCTGATTTTTCATATCAACCCTTTCCCAAACGACAACATTCTAGGACGGTCCACTTCTAAAACTGCCACAAATGACAAAATGGAAGTTATAAAAGATGTAATTTGTGTGAAATCTGGCATGGAAAATATTGAGACAAAAGGAGAAACTGCTGGTTATCAGCAGTTTCTTCTTTTGTCTCAATGTTTTCCCAAAACTTATCGATCAGGGACATTAAAACCAGGTCTTGTTTGGGAAAGGGTTAAAGAGTTTTGAAATTTTAAGTTGAAAAAATCTATGTTTGTAACAACTGAATAAATTGATTTCACATTATTACACTGATAATTGACCAAACACCGACTGTCAATCAAAAACATTGATTAGCCAATGGGCGATCAGAAAAATGTCATGCCCCAATTGTTCTTCGTTGCACGTGTTATTGTATCGAATTATCGACTGACAATCAAAACAATCGACATGCCAATGGCAAAGAATTTTGTGCTAATAATAGCCTAGGTTTACTGTAATGTTTTGATAAACCGTCGGTGTTGTTATAAAATCTCGTAACTACGGCTTAAATCAATATGGTTACCTATTAACGATCACATCCCCATTGTTTGTCTTAAATTCTATGTTGGGCGGAGCAATCTGTCTATTGGCGTTTGGTCAATTGGAAGAATGTCTTATTCTACTCCTGTGATGGCACTGTTTTCTGTATGAACATTTTGTGTGACCATAAAAACAGAGCAAACAGATAAGAGGGGGTAAAGACATTCTAATTTTGTTAATTCAATTTCAAACCCTATGCCATGGTTTGTTGAACAATAAATGAAATACAGCATAATGGAAAGCCTTCAATTCCTCTTGTCTGTAGCTTTGCAAAAAAGCCATTACCTTGTTAACAACTCCTCCAGTTTTTCAGCAGGGTCTGCTAGTTCTGTCAGTTCATCATCATCAGTAAACAATAAATCCTGAAATTGAAACAATAAGGCTTTGCCTTGTAAAGGGTTGGAAAGACATACAGAGTACAGACTTTTAGTCAGAGAGGTCAATTTTTGATTAACAAAGACCATCCAACGCAGGACCTCAAAAACAATCCGGATTAATATGCAGTTAAATGAAGTAAATCAAAAGAATATCGTTATTGCCTATCATTGAATATGCCCATTCTTTTGCAGAGAATTAAGGTATCCAAAGCCTCAAAAGCACCAAAGCCAAGATGCGAAATTTGAAAAGTGACATTAATTACTAAACTGTATTATATTTCCATTCCAAATACAAAATATAAGCATTTTGAACGATTTAGAATTTTGAATAAATGCATACTTATGGAAATATTTGACAAAAATCTTCATAATTACCTCCCTTGCATATGAATGTAGAGTAAAATGATATTTGTAAATTAATTATTTCTTCTTGAAGCATAATCTTGAAATCTGGCACGGTGAATCAACTTATTTGAAGTGTATTTACAAGTGTGTGTAATTTGATGCATTTTGCATGGCTAGAAAGTTGTGATTTTTTCAGGGTCTGTAAACCTTAATTCTTAAACTAACTTCACACAATGTCTTTTGTGTTTTCATCAAAAATGACTTTATGACTCTACGCTAGCATCAGAATGTTACATCATTTGTGCCTAAGCTGTTACAAAGCGAGCGGTTTTGGATGTTATACGACCACTTTAACAATGTACACACTAGATTCAACACAGTTTTCTAAATCTTTTCTTTGAAGAACATCAAATCCAATCCTAGTTTAGCAAAAGGTTGAAACTTTGAATACTAGTATGATATTGATCCTATTTTCCTTCAGAGCTACAGATAAGCGAGGGTGATGACTTTTCAAAATGAAATATTTCACCAAATGCTTATCAAATCCTATGTTGTGGGTACTCATTTGAATTGTCTCAATGAGACAATTCAAATGAGTACCCACAACATAGGGTTTGGATTTGAAATAAAGAATTTAGAATGTCTTCACCCTCTTATTTGTTTGTATTACTCTTACCTTATAGAATTTGGTGACATCAAACTTTTCACCAGGCAGTTGAAGATGCATCAGCTCCAAGTCTATACCAGTCTCATTGAGATCACTGGCTTTTGTCTTGGCCTGTCTCTGTAATATGTAACAGTGTGTACAGGGATCAAATTTCAACTTTTTTGCCACTTGCTAGTTTTAGCGAGTGCTGATTTTTACAACTTGCTAAAATGGAAAGTCTACTTGCTAAATGCAGTTTTGGAGAAAATCTTATGATTTTGCTTAAAATGCGCAGAAACATACAAATTTGATTATTCATGTATTTCATGTCAATTATAGTTTAATCCTCGCTAAAACAAGACCTGTTTTTGATGTTCCTTATAAAAATGCTTTGCAGTGACCTAGTTTTATTCTGTCATTTTGTTGTCCGATCTTGATCACCAATTTTTCTGTCTAAAGACCAAGTTACAAGTCAAATTTGCATAGCAATTCATTTTATGATCGTAATACTTAACTCAGAAATAGTTGTCATTCACTGACACTCACTTTTTTATGCATTATTCGACGAAAATCAATGTTTACTTGCAGTCACGTTTTCCTACTTTCATGTTTATTTTACCCCCGCAAAACGAATGTTTTTATACCCCCGCAAAACGAATGTTTTATTATACCCCCGCAAAACGAATGTTTTAGGGGGTATACTGGAATCAACCTGTCTGTCTGTATGTATGTCTGTATGTATGTCTGTCCGTTGACAAAAAACTTCTCCAGAGCATATCTTCTAAACCATATATGCTACCAACTTTAAACTTGGCACACTTATAGATCTTATTGTTAGGAAGTCTCATGTATAAGAATCGTTACTCTGCCATGCCCACTTTTTGAGTTTTTGCCCTTTGTTGTTTGTACCCTTGCATTTTTGTCCCGACCATATCTTCTAAACCATAAGTGCTAGCATCTTCAAACTTGGTACATTTATACATCTCATTGTGGGGAAGTCCAATGTACAATAGGCATTACTCTGCCACACCCACTTTTTGGGTTATTGCCCTTTGTTCTTTGTACCCTTGCATTTTTGTCCGGACCATATCTTCTAAACCATAAGTGCTAGCAATTTCAAACTTGGTACACTTATAGTTCTCATTGTGGGGAAGTGTCATGTACAATAGCCATTTCTATGCCATGCCCATTTATTGAGTTATTGCCCTTTGTTGTTTGTACCCTTACATTTTTGTTCAGACCATATCTTCTAAACCATAAGTGCTGGCAACTTCAAACTTAGTACACTTATACATCTCATTGTGCAGAAGTGCCATGTACAAGAATCATTACTCTGGCATACCTACAACTTGAGTGCTTGCCCTTTGTTGTTTTTACCCTTTCATTTTTGTCCGGACCATATCTTCATAAGTGCTGGCAACTTCAAACTTGGTACACTTTTAAGTCTCATTGTGCAGAAGTGTCATGTACAAAAAACATTACACTGCCAAGCCTACCTTTTACAATTATTGTCCTTTGTTGTTTGTACTCTTGCATTTTTGTCTGGACCAAATCTTCTAAACCATAAGTGCTAGCACCTTTAAACTTGGTACACTTATTGCCCTTTTTGTATTGAAAGCTTGTGCGAGGGGTATCAAGTCACATCCTGTGACAGTTCTAGTTACTTCAGTCTTAGTAGGCCGTAAAGCGTCTGCTTGAATAGAATCATTTACGTCACGTGATATCAAGGTCAGATTGCAGTTAATTTAATGCACTATCGATCTTGTGAGGGCTTGACAGCACTCTATAGTTACAATCTACGTCTTTTTTTAACATAGCCAATCATAATTGTGTGACTTTATTCACACGGTGAATTCTTTCCATATTTGGTTACGTTTACTACAGATTGTTTACAAAAAGCCTGCATGTCAGGCAAGTGCGCAAAAAAAGGATGACGCAATAGACCAAGCTCGATTTTGATTGGTCTTATCTTCTCGTACATAGCGAGAGTCTCGAATCCAAAAAATGCGATTTTTATTAGGTCAATCTAGTGGCTAAAACAAAACCCCTTCGAAATGATGAGAACACCATCTTGACGCCGAGTGCTTTTTTAACATGTATGCTATGAATATTCTGTTAAATTAGTTTTGTCTCATTTACTATACCGGCCCCTAGAAGTGGTTTCAATAAATAGGACCAATATTTTAGGATTTTATGAATCGCTTCGAAGGTAGGCCTACTCCAGCTTCAAACAACGGCGGCGAGCCGCGAAGCCTTGAATATCTTTCACAATTCAAACCCTATTTCTAGAACAAAATATAATTTGACTTTCGGGGACAGGCTAACTAAAAACTTCCCTTATTTGTTTTTTAATTCCCTTTTTTCGTTTTAGATCTTTTGTACTTTCATTTTCACCCAACATAGGTCAGCTAGAAAATCAGACTTGCAGGAAAAAGCAAGTGCTGATTTTCTCAACTCGCATTCCGGGAAATTCACTCGCGTTTTGCGAGTTTGCGAGTGCGAAATTTGATCCCTGGTGTACATAATGAACAGCAGCATCTGTAATTGTGCCATTATCTGACATTTATACATGTACATGTATATCCAAATGATGCAAGGCAATTGCACAATCATCATAACAATTCAAGAAATGGGCAGAAAAAGATGGCTTTATTTTCTTCCTTTGAAAGCAATATATACCTCTTTTGTTTTCTGCATGTGAAAGCTTTTTTCACTGCTAACAAGTTGCTTCCAGAGCCTAAGAATTCAAAAAGAGGTCACACAATGTCTTTGACTCAAGTAAATGACCTGGTGTTTTTATGATCAGATATATATAAATTTGCACATTTCATTCTGGTGTCAATTTTTGGATAGAGTGATCTCTGGAGTAATGAATGGCTTTGAATGGTATGCACCAAAGTGTGTAACAGTAAAATAATTCCAGCGAGAACACAAAACAATACCTGTAACTGATTATTGCCAGCATGTGGGTCATCATTACATGTAAACAGAAGAATTCTTTTGGAGTTGATCTTCTGTGAGCTGAAAAGTATATACATGTACACTTAGATGTCAGAGAAGGAATTTATAGCATAGAGCTGTTTAGCCTTTTTTTTTCAAACCCTGTTTTGGCATTTGAAAACCACAACAATTTATTACCTCATACAATTTCTGAAAACATTTCTAAGGACTAATTCACCTTTAGATTAAGAATCTATCGTTTTTTGTTGTTTTTTTTTATATTTTTGGAACTTAGAGATAAAAAATTGCATAGTCTGTTTAGTGTTTTGTATGTACAAAATTTGTACAAGATTGCCACCCAGTACAGCTGACAGATTTTGAGAGCTCGAAAACACCCAAAGTTGAGCCCAGACAGCTCAGTCTGTAAAGGTCTGTCTACCCAGGGGTCATGGATTCGAACCCTGGATCAGCAAGTATCAATTCTGACATTTGACAGTCATTTGTCTTTAAACAAATGGATGTGAAGAACCATCTATGAGAGAGAGCAGCTGGAGGCTTGGTTTGAATATTGTGGTAATGCTGGTGAGAACAAGAGCCGTCATAGACGGATTATGCTTCCCGAATAAGTGTTTGTCACAAAATAAAAACTATCATACATTAAGTCCCCTTTTCCCATGACAGATTTTTTGTACACATTATTTATAGAATATGGTCTAGGACATCTCATTTATCACATAAGCACAAAATTTCATTAAATTCTGTCCATTAGATGAAGAGAAATTAGGGAAAAACTAATTTTGACATTAACCCTTTCCCAAACGTCAAATTTTCAAAATTTCCATTTCAAAAGCTGCTGCAGATAAAAAATGGACTGTGTTTGAGAAAGTTTTTTTGTACAATATAGCACGGAAAATATTGAGACAAAAGGAGAAACTGCTGGTTATCAGCAGTTTCTTCTTTTGTCTCAATTTTTTCCCAAGCCATTTCTAACAGGGACGTCAAAACCAGGTCTTGTTTGGGAAAGTGTTAAGGCTCCTTTTTCCATGACGCAGCCTCAAATTACAAAACGGAGAAAAAGGTCCCTAGGGATTATCCAAGGGAGTTCACATGTGAAGTTTCATTGAATTTGGTCCAAGGGTTGCTGAGATCTGGCTGTGGACGGACGGACAGAGGGACGGACAGACACACAGACAGACGGACAGCATGGCGACTATGTGCTCCCCCGAAATTTTTTCGGGGAGCATGAAAATACCATAGCAGTTGAAAACAGCATTAATCGGATCCCACAAAATCAAATTGAAAACATCTGAGGTGTGCCAAATGAAAACTTACCATGTAGCAAACATATTTTGACAGGTCCATAGAGCTTCACTCAATGAGAATGCTTGACTGTGTCCGTAATCCACTGTAAATGTCTTGTGGGTCTCTGCAAGTAAAGTTTAAGGTGGAATACTCGTAATAAGATTCGTGCAACGTCAAAATTATTCGGGCGAGGTCAAAAACATTTGGCGGTGGAACTTTCCACCGCTGAATGTTTACGACCACGCCCAAATAAGTTCAGATACGTAACAACAACGCTTGAAAAAATCTGATTTTCCATGAATTTCAAAATGGCCACATTACGGGTATTCTATCTTAAGTCTGTGGCTTTTCCCCCTTGTTCAATATGAAATTAAACTGTCTTAACCATTTTTATCCAGTATTTTCTGTCCTTTCTCACAAATAATCAATGAATTTGCACAAGAAATTAGTAAAAAAGCAATTTTCCCATCAATTGCCATTTCTTTTTAATCACATTTAAGAATTGGAAATAAGCATTGCTATCAATTGACATTCAATGATTATTCAAGATTTAACCATTTACCAAACAAGACCAGCTTTTTTCATTTTGCCTCAAAATTTCCTGTGTTATGCAATACACAAATCCTCAATCATTTCTTTTTGTCAATAGAAGTACTGAAATTAGAGAAGTCTAAATTTTCTAAATTTTGGATAGAGTTAACCCATCATCAGACGGCAAAATTTTAGACCTCTCCAAATTCACAGATGTTGCAGACGATAGATACAAATGAATAGAATTTTACATTTTTGGTCTTTTTGGGTAGAAAAAACTAGGGGAAATGAAGAATTTGTTTGTCACAAGCAATTTCTCCATTTCCCACAATAAGCCTTTATCTCAGGTGTCATCAAACGGGACTTGTGACAAGCAATTTCTTCATTTCCCATGATGATTTGCTCAGCCTTTATTTCATGAGGTGTCATAAGGCATCATTGTGTTGGAATTGGTTAACCTATTACCACACATTTGACTCTTTTTAACTCCCCAAAAGATTAAAGCATTGGAAAACATTGTGGAAAATGAAGAGATTGCTTGAGACAAGCAATTTCTTCATTTACCAAAATGTTTTCGACAAAAAAAGACCAAACGATTTTAGATTTCCTTTACTTAAAATAGTCGTCTGCATCATCTTTGAATTTGGGGCAGTCCAAATTTTTGCTGTTTGGTAATGGGTTAAAGATTCAATTCAGGAGTCCATGTGTTTCCTCACCTTCGCCCATCTCCTCTACCTGTAAGATTCTTAGAGCCCCGGGTTGGTCCAGCTTTTGATAAATGTAGATATGTTTAAACTAATTTGGGTTGTTAGACGTTTCCTGCAGTCTATTATTAGGCAAAAAAGGGGTCATTATGCAGGAATGGGTTATGATAATTGACATCATTTTACCGACCTTCACTCATCTCCTCTAACTGTAAGATTCTTGGAGCCCCTGGTTGGTCTAGCTCTTGATAGATGTAGATATGTTTAAACTCATTTGGGTTGTTGGACTTTTCCTGCAAGGGAATTACATAACCAAGAGTTGTCCGGGGACAACGTAGCTCGCCTATACAAGAGCTTGTCACAAAAAAAAAAGAGTCCAAGGTCAAAGGTCAAAGTCACTAGGTCAAAGGTCATGGTCTCAAGGTCAAGGTCATTGCATGAGGTATCCATATGTGAAATATCAAGGCTCTATCTGTGATAGTGCATGATATATAGGCCAGGTTAAAGTTTTTTAAAAGTAGGTCAAACTCCAAGGTCAAGGTCTCAAGGTCAAAGGTCATGGTCACAAATGAAAGGTCTTGGCGAGTAGTATCCATGTATGAAATATCAAGGCTGTACCTCTAATGGTGTCTGAGATATAGACCAGGTTAAAGTTTTTCAAGTGAAGACGGGACGGGACGGGAAGCGACGCTGACGCCGACACTAGGGCTGTGACATTAGCTCCTCGGACATAAAGTCCCGGCTCGCTAAAAATTAAATTATGAGATAGCAGAATCCTGCATTAGACTTGCGGGAAAAAAACTTACACATTTATGGCTTTGCTTTCTCATTTAATCACATTAAGATGTTTTTTTAAAGTCAGATTGCTTTGTTTTACACAGTTTAGTTAATTCTTAACATGACATGATTCTGAATTCTTTGTAGACTGAATCCTCATAATATGGAAGATAAATTGTTGCTGATACATGTATTTTTATTAATGTTTTTTCTCCCTTTGCCTTTGACATTTTTACATAAAGAGTGTCACAACGACAGCTTCTTTGGAAAGGATTAATATGCATAATAAGTCTAACAAGTATCTTAGAACTAAAGGTTACAAAATTGAACATTTTTACCGTTCCAAAAAAGACAATCCCGACAAGGTCCTTTTCGCTGCTAATAATCTTGTTCTGTAAGGTCGTTTTACAACACTGAAATGAATTATATTCATGATTGTGATCTAAAACTCACCAAAAAATTTCAAAATAGAAAAATTTAACTCTTTCCCAAACAACAAAATTTTAGGATGGACAAAATTAATCTGTCACTCAGAATGAAAATTCTCTAGACTAGATCTATGCCAACTTATTTAATATTGAAGAAAAGGTAGAAAATGCTTGTAATCAGTATTTTCTTCCTTTTCCATTAATGATTTTCCCCAGATTTAACATATACATAGGTGTGTAAATAGGCATCCTTGTGTGGGGAAGGGATAATTCTGCATTAAAAGGCTTTGTTTCCTTCGTTAGAAGAGGTTGTTTCTATTTTTGCATCAATATTTTCACTGTCATTTACTGTAATGCAAAATTGTACACAAATTGTCTCTTTTTCACCATCTATTTTGATATCTCTAGTAACTTTTTATTTGGACTACCCTGCATCCCTAAGATTGTGTCGCCTGTGAATGTTATCTAACCCTTTCCCAAACGACAAAACTTTAGGGTGACGCATTTCAAAAACTGATACAGACGACAAAATGGATGTCATTAAAGATTGAATTTTCCTACAATATAGCACAGAAAATATTGAGGCAGAAGGAGAAACTGCTGGTTATCAGCAGTTTCTTCTTTTGTCTCAATGTTTTTCCTAGCCTTTTCTATTAGACACATTATTGAGTTTATTGGGGTTTTACGCCATTTTGTCATATTGCAGCAGCTGGAGCACCTAACCATGGATTCCTGTCATTTCTCATACCAGTACTACCACAACACCCTTACCGAACCTCAAGCTGCTCCCCCAAATAGGTTCACGATATCAAACCATTGATGGTTGACATTTTTGTCAGTAAGGGCGTTTGCCGCGGCCGGGTATCAAACACAGGACCTCTCGAATGAGAGGCAGATGCACTACCAACTGCGCCATGGCCGCGGCCCTTTGCCTGTAAATGGGATTTCAAAACTAACCCTGATACAGAGCTGAAATAGACTC
This sequence comes from Fragum sueziense, assembly GCA_963680895.1. Classification (NCBI taxonomy): domain Eukaryota; kingdom Metazoa; phylum Mollusca; class Bivalvia; order Cardiida; family Cardiidae; genus Fragum; species Fragum sueziense. The sequence continues at coordinate 25,664,295 of OY804602.1, forward strand.
TCCTCCTCATCTTCATTGTCAACATCAAACATAGGTTTGGTACAATCTACCAGCAATATCAGACCATCTTTCTGACCAAATCCTCTCTGAAAATACAATAATGAAGATAAGATAAGATTTATTCAGGCTGTAAAATCACACATTTATATACAAAGACTCTTAACAAGTAAAATGATGAATAAATAGAAAAAACAACTTTACCAGATTCAGTTAAGATATATAGCAATAGTTAAATATATCACTTAACAGTGCTCCAGCTAGGTTTTGAAAAGGACAGGGTGCCAAGTGCCCTGAAAGGGCACTTCCAGTCGCGAAGCAACGAGGCGGGGGAGGGAGTGGGAGGGGGCATCCCCCTCCCACAAGGAGGGTTTTCAGGTATTCAGAGGATAGGAGAATAACAAAAACAAAAATCAAATTGTCTTTTATCATTAACCAACAAATATCATATTTTATTTCTGTGGGGAAAGGGATTAACAAATTGACTACATTCCAAGTAAAGGGTTACGCTCTATGCTAAGGGATGTAAACTATTGATTTTCTGGTACACGTTTTTGGTCATATATTCTCGAGTGGGAGACTACAATCAGTTACACATTACTTCAGATCTGAGATGTTTAATCGGTGATGGATAAATAAATTGGACTAGAAATCGGTAGGTTAACTAGAATTTTAAAGCTGGATTTTATAAAAGTAATATGTCGGACATTTTGGCCAGTCAACTCTGAATTTTGCCGGTCAATGACTTGTCCATGGCTTTCGCAAAGACTGTGAATTATAATTTGTAAAATGTAAAATATCTTATCGCAGCCTACAATTAATCTGAAATTTTCTCAGTGAAAGGTGACAAAGTTAATCATCATACAATCATGCTAATGACCATTCGTACGGATTAAGTCGCTAATCAGTATTTGTTTACAATTGAAATATTGGTTTACGGCACGCGCTAACTCTCATCAACAGATTATCGGAAATTTGCCCCCTCGATAATGAATCACGCGTTCTGATTGGTCGCCTTGTCGATATAAGCCATGTCTTGCATTTATTCTGTTTGTAATTAGGTTGTAAACAGTCATCCTCCGAGACTGCCCACTAAACGCATCAGTGATCAGGGGTGTGGAAATATGGAATTTTTCCACTTGTCCTCGGACAAGTTGAACTCTCAAATTTCTACTTGTCCAAAGGCAAAGTTTACTTGTCCAGAAAAAAACAACATCTAGACAGGAAAATAATATTTCAGTTAACATATAAAACTGAATGAACACAATTCAAACAAATGTTTACCTTTTAAAATTAAAATGTGATTTGATTGAAATGGATTTTTTCAGACGGATCGTGAGCAAAAATAAGATTAAAATTTCATTTTTATCCCATTTTGATCCCCTTGATATGCACTTGCCCACGGACAAGCTCACTTGAAAAAAGCCCTTGCCCGTCCACCGCAAAACCCAGGTTGGGCAAGTCGGGCATGTGAATTCCGCACCCCTGGTGATCACAGCGAGTTTTCATTATCAATTAAGGGAGGCAACAACATACAAGATAATCACTTATTGAGCGAGTAAGGGCAAAATTTACAGTCAATTTATAGGGCAGGGTGCCACACTTCGACGGCAGGGCAAGGCAGGGCGCGGCGCCCTTCTAAAAGGGCCTAGCTGGAGCACTGCACAATATCAACTATAAATCTGCACATTTAACATTTTAGAAAAGTTTTTTTTTTAAATTGTGAACAAGCCCTTTGGCTTTGTATTCATGTTTTGTTCTTTTAACCCATGGATATCCCATAAAGGCTCGAGAGCTTACTTCCAAAGGGTCAAATGAAAGTATGTGCCATTGTGGACACAATAATACTGCAATATCATGCGAACTGAGAATTAGCCTGATGTCCTGTAGTTTCGATAGCCTTATCTAGAACCATGTGCTTGCATATTTACAAACTGATTTTATAAAATTCTGACCATCTCAATAGATTCAAGAACCGAAGTTCTAAACAAAACAAGAGTGCCACGGTCTAATATACGCCGCCCCAGAGACTAAGTTTTCAAAGACAACCGTATGCGTTGACAACTTTTCAAACTGTGCCGCATACACCAAGAGCAGAGAAAAGCGGGCTGATCGATATCAAATCAAATTGCAATATATAATTTGTATATCACAAGTTGCTAAGAGATCAAACACCAATGAGAATTAAGCAAAGGTATTGCACTGTGGGACAATATAAAATGTGCGTCATCTAAGAATGTGCCGAAGTACTAAATTAAACATTTTTAATAAATAAAAATCTTCCAATGTTTAAGCTTCTCTTTTTTAACCGTTTTCAAGCTGAGATTACTTTTACAACCACTTTGACAAAGAACATGATAAGGAGAGACCATGATACGGCTTTACTAAGCAAAGAATAAAGTCATACACATGGTCAGTTCAGCTAATGCAGCGTTTTTTTTCCTTCTTTAACTAGTGCCGTCAAACGGAAGCAATCCCAAATGGTACCGGTATCCTCCCAATTCAATCATCGGCATTCTCCCAAAGTAGTGGTGGGCCGATGATCGACTATAGTCGAAATTCAGTTGGTTTAGGCTTCCGATTGCGATAATCGATTGGAAAATCCCGCAATCGATTGTAGTCGGTACCGGAACTCGCTCCGTTCCGGACTTTAGATACCGGCTTTTAGCGTCGCGTCCGGACTTTATACGGCGGCTAATCAAGTACGCCCTTCAATCCATCATGGCCGACAACGGAGGCGATGAAAATTCGCTGGAGATTTTCCCATACCCTGGTGGCCGTAAGAAGTCAAAGGTGTGGGAGACCTTTGGCTTTTTGAAAAAGGGACCCGGACCTGCGACGAAGGAAAATCTAGATATGACGAGTAATGTATTTTCTTTAATTTATAAAGGACAGAACAATTCATGTACAGTTTTGTATGACACGGAAAAACAACCATTGTAACAAGACTAACATCCATTAATATGGGAAAGAAACTGTTAAACTGATAAATCGATTGTATAATCGATAGCTAGTTGGTTTGCCCTTCCGATTATAAACCGATAATCGATTGTGATTTTAAACCGATTGCCCAACACTATCCCAAAGTGACGATCGGCCCATTCCCAATCTCCAAATCTACCGTTTCCAACGATCCTGTTTGCCGTTCCCAATCACGAGTACCTTAAATTTGCATAGACATGCCTTTTGACATCGCTGGGCCTGTAAATCTCGCCGTAAATCATAGTGCAGAAAGTAAACAAACGATATAACATCTTCGGGGGTAAAAACATTTAACTACATACAATCTGATGAATAGTTATGAGGTTTTTGATTTTCCACAAAAGATAAACACTTTCAAAGGGACGCAACTCAAACTGTGGACTGGTTTACTAATTATTACTATTACGATGGGTACCAGTCTAGTCTAACCGTTCTAAAATGTGACTGGTTATATAAAATTTGATAAAGATATCGATTTTTACCGTGAAAAATTTCGACCGTAGAAACCAGTCTCCTTCTACTTTCACTTTCTTGCGCGATCACAAATATTTATTGCAGCTGCTAATCATGAGCCACAATGCGAAATACTATAGGAAATAATTATGCAAAGTTCGCAATCGAAATAAAGACTTTTTACATGTAGTTCAGGATTGACCACGGCGACGAGCGCGAAAATGGTTAGACTTTCGAAGTGTCGGCCCCAATAATTCATGATCAACTTGCTTTTCATTACATTCGTGAACAACTTTCCCATTTAAATAAATTTATTCAGGGGATTTGTTTATATCCAGGCATTTTCGTTCATTCAATAGTTGTTCATGCCCTGATTTCTTTTTATTATGAGTCAGTGTTTGGAACAATGGCGGCCATCGGCATTGACGATGTTTTTATCCCAAAATGTTATTTCTTTTATAAAGACACTATTGTAGAAGATAAAAGGTAAATTCTCAAGAAATAATATAAACTTGTGATTTAAATAGCATTTCCTTTTATAAAGAATATGTTCTGATACTTTGTTTTGGGATAAAGAAAGTTGATTGTTATGTACATTCGTACCCATTATTGTTCAACCCCCAAATGAACTTGATATTTTAAAACTCCCCATTTCCTGAACAAACTGAATAAAATTATACATGAATAACTTAGAAAGGTAGAAAAATTGATTTGAATATTTCTATGGTCATTATTGAAGGCTTACAGCATAATGAAAACCATACAAAAAATAATTTGCTTATAGTCATTCATAGCAATTGACTCTATGGTCCCCCACATTTTTTTCAAAATCCCCCACATTTTTTTAGGAGATGGGGTCAGATCCCCCACTTGATTCTAATCCTAGAATAAACACTGAATGTCTTGATTGAGTGTAGGTACCATGGCTGAAAAATACAATGTACAGTTAAACTTTTCACATGACATGATTATGATTGTCTAGTTATGTATATTGCATGTTAGTAGAATTTTCATGATTTAACATAGAACTTAAATTGATTTTTGATGCAATATATAACCCCTAAAGATAGATAAGATGAGTTTTAAAAATTCCCAATTCATCAAGTAAGCGACTAAATCTTTTCCCAATTTGCAGATTTCGCGACACGAAAAATTCCCAATTTGGAGATTTCGCGACGCGAAAAATTCCCAATTGAAGGGGAACAGGTACCTTTCCCAATTGGGCAGAAAAAACGCTGTAGTGAGAAAATTTTTCCCAGAAATTAAGACACCAAGGCCCTTCCCGTAACTATACAAAGAATCCTTCTACTAAAAATGATAACCTGGGCTAGAAAGTCTTCATCGTCTTCTTCTTCATCACCAAATCGTTGAAATCCAAAATCAAAATCACCCATTTTTCAGCTGCGACAACTCTGCAAATAAATAAATATAATTATAACCTTTAATTTTATAATCAAAAAAGAGAACTGAGAAGTAGGAATATCTGCAAATGAGTACTTATTCATGAATTTGCAAGTACGTGCACAAAAACAGGTCGCGAAAACCCATGATTTTTACAAGTGGTAAAATGACAGCGAGTCCGACATGGTTCAAAAAGTACACAACATTTTTTTACGACGGGTTGCGTAAAATTGACGGATCTAAAGATCGACAGGTTATGATTATACCAGAATAAACTTACAGGATTCCCGCCGGTTCCGCAAAATTTTGTTGATTTTTTTGTTGACCGGTCTTCGTAAGATCTACACGTCGCGTGAAATTTGGTTGACAAGAAACTGTCTGCAATGTCTGAACATTTCTGATAATGCAAGGAGTGACTCTAAAGCCTCACAACTATTTTGTGTTTGTCAGAAGGTTACAAGTGATTGGTCGGCATTTCTGCGCACATAGGAGAAGCATGCCATCGTCTAGAAAAGATTATACAGCTGGGCTGATAGGTGAAATTTTGTCATTCTATATTTTGACCACTTATTGTCTTTAGGCCCGGTCACATACGATATCGCGGCCGTTCCGCGGCCATACCACGGCTAAAAAATCTCAAAATATTTTGGACGTGGTTGGACGCGGTAACTTTGGGTCAATTTTGTTTTAGCCGTGCTATGGACGCGGAATGGACGTGGTACGGCCGACGGCGGCTGTTCCACTGCCGAAACACTGCCGTAGCACGGCCTACAACTTCCAACCGCGTCTAGTGTTAAAACACGCGACAAGATACCGCGTCCACATCGCGTCTGAATCACTGCCATAGCACGGCCATAGCACTGCCATTCCACGGCCATAGCACTGCCATTCCACTGCCTAATCGCGGCTAAACCGTCCATAACTCATATAATGCTATTTTCCCACTACAGATCAGATCAAATTGAACAAACCATATCAAGCGATCTTGCACAGATCGAGTTCGGCCGACATGTGTAATGGGGAGTAGTTTAGGTTGTTCAGCTTTATCTATATACATCGCTCGGACTTCCAATTCAAATTTTTTGACATTTCAAAAATTCTCGTATGCGACCGAGTAGGAGATTGATCTAGGAACGACTACGTATTTATCGTTTAGAAGATCGATCTTATCGAGGGTCAGTCGTGTCTGAAGGTCAGGCGTGATCGGATTGATATCTTTTACCCGACCTGTACCCAACCTACATTCGGTCACCCCGACTTGTACTCGATTCACCATATCAAAATGACTGTAGAGGCTATTTTTTGATTGTCTAAAGATCAAGAAGAAGTCTTTTATCACAGGTTTCCAATGCCGACCAGATCAACTAGATCAAACCCAATCAAGCGATCGAGTTTAGATCGATATCGATCGGCATAGGTAATCGGAAATGGTCTAGTAATCGAGTTTGATCTGAATCGCTTCTGCTTCTTTCTTTCTTTTTTTTTTTTTTTTTTTTTTTTTTTTTCATTGTAAAAAAAATATTGGTGTGCGATCGAGTGAAAAAAAAAAAAAAAAAAAAAAAAAAAAAACGATCGGGACGCGGCTGTGTATTGATCGGGTAGAAAATCGACCCGCCCGGGAAATGATAGTTGCTGGGAATCGATTGTGGTCGGGTTAATATCTTTCGCTCGACCAGCACCCAACCTACACTCGATAAGATCGACTTGTACTCAAGTGAATCCAGATACTATTAACTCGTCCTCTGCTTCATCTGCCAATCCGACCAAATCGAATATTGAAGTCGGGTTGATCGGCTAGAGATCGAGAAAAAGTTGTTTTGTCAGGATTGGTCGGGGAATTCAAGCGATCGACTTGATTTGATCGGCAGTGGTAACCTATAATTAGTTGGATTTTGCCAGAACAACTTAATTCTAGAAACACTGCCGATCAGATCAACCAAGTTCCCCGTTAAACCGTAGGCTACTTAATTATTTCTTCTCAATCTCTAGTCAATCAACTTCGAAGTCGATTTTATCGATTGGCCTGATGACACAGAGGTAGAGCTGATCGGGATGCCGTTAAGTATCAAACAAGTACAAGTCGAGGAGATCGACTGCAGGTTTGTTGCAGGTCGTGAAAGATATATTACCTCCATCACACTCAATCTCCAGACACCGTTGATTCTTGATCTATATATCTACCCGATCAAAAATCGCTTCCCGATCAATTTTCTACGCGATCGCCCACGAATATTTTGTAATGCGAAAAATGAGTGTGACACCTGAGCGGTGCAGATCCAGACACGATTGATTCTTGATCAGCTATATCTTCTAGCCGATTACAAAATCGCTTCCCGATTAATTTTCTACGCGATCTCTAACGAATATTTTAAATTACAAACAACAAAGTAAGAAGTCTGAGCGGTGAAGATCACGCTCGATAACCCCGACCAATTCTTATTACCCATGTCGTGCAAAATCGATATGTAATAAATCGATTGGTCGGATTTAATCGACTTAATTTGATCGGCAGAGGGAACCTAGCATCAGCCACCGAGTTGATCTGATTGCTAGTATGCAACTAGCACCAAGGCAGTCGAACACGACTAGTCTTTACAGTTTACAGAAAATTTAGATATCGAATCAAAGCTTATCATGCTAAAACAGAATATTTGTCAAGCAAGCTGGCAAAAAAGATGTAAGGATCTTAAAAAATATCCAAAGTCAGTGCAGGGAGGGGCGCATTTTCCTGTTACTGCTGCTCCCAGTTAAGACTTTGCCCGCAAAGAGATGCAAGAGTAGCTGATTCTAGCGATATTCAATACATCTTAACTTCCGCGTCTAACCGCGTCCATAGCACTGCCGGAGCACTGCCTACCGCGTCCATTCCGCGGCCATTCCACGGCCATTCCGCGTCCGTTCCACTGCCTCATCGCGTCTGTCAGCCGTGGTTTGGCCGCGATAACATTTTTGTGCAGTTCAAAAAATTTTATCACGTCTAAAATAATTTCGATTTCATTCCGCGTCCTACCACGTCCATACCACTGCCAAAGCACGGCCGTATCACTGCCGTTCCGCGTCCAACAGCGTCCATTCCACGGGTGGCTCATTTTAGCCGTGATACGGCCGCGGAACGGCCGCGATATCGTATGTGACCGGGCCTTTTAATTCAGTCGATCTCTTTGCTTCATACTTGTCAATGGTCTCTGGATGTCAGGAGTGTGACAATTTCAACTAGGAGCCTCTAAGATCCCTGGTGAGTCTAGACCAGCGCCCTGGCTAGTAGGGCTGGGACGAGTACTCGAGTACCCAGGTATCGGGTCGGGTAACACCAGTGCCCGGGTACTAAATCATTACCTGGTACCCGGTTTCTTAAATGACCTAACTAAAGGGAAAGCTTTTTAACAAGACTGTGGGTCAACATTTTGCTTGATTATGACCTGGAAGAAGACTATCCAAACAGTTTGAAATGGTTATTGTTAAACCGAAGTGACCGTGCGCTATGAATATTTATAAACTAACAAAATCGTCTGCAATATTGACAATAATGAGCGCAAGGCTACTTCGGTTCAATAATACACCCCTATCTATTTGGGATACTTTAGTGTCCGTGTGTGTGTGTGTGGGGGGGGGGGGGGGGGGGATGAGGTACGTAACTAGGCGGAGGCATGGAAGCCTGGGCTTCAACATAATCATTTTGCAAGTGCGTCCAGTGGTCTTTCCAAGAAAATGTGTGAAAAATAGACCCTTAGATCCCCGGCACCCCCAAACCCATTATGATCTGATAAAAAATGGACTCTTTCATTTAAAGATGTTGCAGACGACAGTTTCCAGTGAACGTAATTTTACAATTTTGGTCTCTCTGTCTAGAAAACATTGTGGAAAATGCATAAATTGCTTGTCACAAGCAATATCTTCATTTTCCAAAAGGTTTTCAAGAGCTTTTCTATTTAGGGGGCGTCAAAATGCGTGAAAAGGGATCGATAAAACGCAATTGGCTTCAACATTACAAAATTCGAGACAACGTCCCTGGAAATGATAGAATTTTCAGACTGGGGTATCTTTTCGTTCTGTAAGCACAGGTCCGTAGGAAGTTATTTCATATTGGGGTGGCTGAAGCCCCTGCGTCTGAATATGGGGGGGGGGGGGGGGGGGGGGATTGGATTTTCCATAAAATTTCAGCGTAAAATAGGAAAATTCGACATTTTTTGGCGCCACAGGCCCTGTTCCTACGGGCCTGAAGCAATCCTAATATTTAGCAAGTGTCATGAACATGACCTAAAATTCACATTAGGGGATCGTAATCTCTTAATGCCAGCTTATTCAAGCTGTAGGCTAGATGCGAGGTATTAACATTTCACCAGTGTTTTGTCAGTAAGTTGTGTGTCTGCGAAAGTTTGACCTGTCTGTTTTGTCTCAGAATAGTACAAAAAACGTAAAAATGCGTATTCTAATATTGCATTTGGTTTTCTCGTTGTCTTTAAGAAGACTAAAGAATTGCCAATTTTCGCTTTTTGAAGAAGACGTCGACGAAGCGTGGTTGTTTGAAGCCATGTATAGCAAACAAGTGCCAATTTGAAAAATTATTTATAGATAACTTGGTGTTTTTGAATCATCATCGGGTACTCGAGTACCCGCGGGTAATACAATCACGGGTACCCGGGTACAAAAATTCTACCCGTCCCAGCTCTACTGGCTAGGTGTCGGACAGAAAGCCCATGGAAAATCCAGGCCCTGGTTTCTCGAAAAAACTTAAGTACATACTCATGAGCACATGCTCAACTTCAGAGGAATACTCTCCAACGTTGAAGGGTATTCGATTGAAGTTCAAGTGGATTTCGTGTGATTTGAGCGCGGTACTCAAATTTGAGTCTGAGAGCGTACTTTAAAAGTTTTTTTGAGAAACCGGGGCCTGGACTATGGCATTTCAATGCCCTTTTGGATTCATTCCCTGCTCTTGTTAGCCATACAGTAAAGAAACCATTATTTTTTCATTCAATATTTTCAATATTTTTTCTTCATATTATTTTTATGCTCCCCGAAAAAATTTCGGGGGAGCATATAGTCGCCACGCTGTCCGTCCGTCCGTCCGTGTGTCCGTGTGTCCGTCCGTCCGTCCGTCCGTCCGTCCACAGCCATATCTCAGCAACCCTTGGACCAAATTCAATGAAACTTCACATGTGAACTCCCTGGGTCAATACCTAGGGACCTTTTTTTCCGTTTGTAAATTTAAGGCTGCGTCATGGAAAAAGGGGCCTTAGTGTAAAAATTAATTTTTCTCTTATTTCTCTTCATCTAATGGGCAGAATTTAATGAAATTTTGTGCTCATGTAATAAATCGGATGTTCTAGACCATATTCTATATATAATGTGTGTACAAAAAAAGCTGTCATGGGAAAAGGGGGCTTAATGTATGATAGATTTTATTTTGTGACAAACACTTATTCGGGGAGCATAATCCGTCTGTGACGGCTCTTGTTTAGAAATGTTTGTGCTCATGCGATGTAAGCGTGTGAGTGTGATTCTGACTTGAAATGTGTGTTGTCACGGATTTCATTTGACCTGACACTGACCTTTATTCAAAATATGTTCATATTTCGTATACAACGTAACATTCTTCAAAAAGACTTGTATCATAGTACACAGATATAACAGGTATACAAGAAAATATTAGATCTATAATAGATTCACAATTAAACGAGAATTTTTACAGTTGAATTGCTTTATCAACACAACTGAAATAATTCTCGTTTAATAGCGAATCTATTATACTGAATTGTTATTTTAAACAAGCACAGGCATGTAATTTATGATGATAAAACCTAAAGCTGTGCCATGGGAAATAAAATCTGTATTACACATGCGCAAATTGTGTGACTTGACAGGTATGATGCTTTTACCATATAAGATGCAACACAATGGACAATCTCCTGGTATAGCAGTAAACAACGCAATAGGGAATTGTTTTATCCAGGGTACCTTGATATAATTTCGGATAAGCGATAGTATTTCCATAGTTGTTGTTATAAAATCTCGTATCAAACTACTGCTTGATTCAAGCTATAGTTACTGAGTATTTTAACAACACCGACAATTCAATCAATATCTAATGGTAAACTCAGTCTATCTTTAGCACAAAATTCATTGCTATTAGATAATTGTAAAAAGAATCCTAAGGTCCTAAAGCTTCTTACAAAATAAATAAAATAATAGATTCTTATTTGATTTGAAACTGAATTAATCAAGTTTCCAAAAGGCATTGTAATAACTTGACCCTCATCATACATTAAGATTCAATACAGTGGGCGGCAGAAAGGGAAAGCTAGAACAGATCGACCACAGATGCACATTACCCATTTCCCAAACAAGACCTGGTTTTAATGTCCTTAATCAGTGTTTATTTTTAATTTTGGGGGAAGGCGGTCAGGGCCCATAGGTGGGGGAAAACTTTCGTGTGAACGCCCAAAAAGGGGAAATTTCAATAGTATTATACATGCTTATACTCTCAAATACAGTGTTACAAATGCATTTAACTTGCTTGTATATCATAATGGGACATTCAAACAACCATTACAGGGGTCTCGTCTGCTAAAATTTGGGGCCGTTATTGGGCCCCATTCCCAATGGCAAAAGTATCTTTTTTTCCATATTCTCTGGTGAAAATTCCCAATGAGGACCCAGAGTGCCGCATGTCAAGACCTCATCTTCATTTACAATCATTTTGAAGACAGTTTCAGTGATTTTTTTTACAATTCAAAGACTGTGAGTCCTGGGGACTCGCTGGCTTCCATATCAATGAGTCCAGCTACTAGCTTAGTAGTGGGGCGCACAACTCCGAAAATTTGGCCTAATCGTTCACTTTGTCATACAAGCATGAATTTTGGTATGGTAAGTCATTGAGGGTCCCTGAATCAGAAAAAAGTGCTAGCCACTTGAAATTCGCATCCGGTGGCCATTTTCCAAGATGGCCGCCATTCGGATAAATGTAGTCTATATATCAGATAGAAAGACATTCCAAATGCTGAAATCCGCCGAGATTTTTCTAATAAATCGTCCCAATATAGTCAATTTTGTAATTAATTAATAAACTACCATGGCTTTTTTACAACATTGCGGTCGTTTATCCGAGATGGCCGCCAAAATACTCCAAAAAATGGCCGTTTCTTCAATTAGATATTATTTTTAATAAGATATTATCAATCCTTGTCATAAAATTTCAACCAGCATAATGGAATGAAACACATACCGATTTAGCAACATGAAAATCGCACCCGGTGGCCATCTTTCAAAATAGCCGCCATTCTCATGTATTAATTAGGCATATATATGAAAATATCAAATAGAAATGAATCCCAAATAATGAATTTCGTCGGGATTTTTATATACCTTTCCTGCATAGTCTTTATTGTAACCAGTATAAACCAACTTGATGTCTTTATAACATGGCTGCCTTTTTTCAAGATGGCCGCCAAAATATTCAAATGTTCATAGTTTTTCAAGGAAATCTTATTACTTTTAACAAAAAAGATATCAACCCCTCTCTTTAAGTATCAGCTAATGAAATGAATGAGATACAAACAAAATTGTTCTAAGAGAATATATATTTTGCTATTGAAATGGCGACCATTTTTGTATTATCTTAACTGTCTTATTGACCTCCATAATTAAAAACCGATTATCGTCGATTACTTTAAAAAAAACAGCAGCTTAATTAACATGGTTTTATAGCACTTTCGTGTGATTAGTCGCTTTGCGCTACGTAAGTCAAAACCTAGTGTTCAAATCATCCTTGGAATCGTCCACACCAAATATCAGAAAACTCATGCATTCTAAACCAGATAGTGTAAAAGGAAGTCTTTCTTACATCAATAATGGATGATTGTAAAACAAATCAACAAAAATATGTAAAGTAAATGTTATCCCTGCCAAGAGGACACATCTAATGATTTGCTTATTTCTCTTCTGAGTGAATTACAGAAAGAGCAAGATCTTAGTGGATGCAAATGTACAATAATACTGCAACAGATATTCCTTTATACCTTGCCTTCAATGATATACCAACTTCGTTCAATCCAGCTCTATTAGATGATAATGAGGGCAAAGAGAAAACTTTGACACTGCATAAGCCAAGTATCATAATAGATACCGTCTTTTATCTACAATATAAAGCTCAAACGGGCTCAGAAACAAGGTTCCATTACAGATGGATACAGCTGTAAAAGGTCTATAGAATCTGATTTGCAAAAGATGCCACGTTTCTTATACATTCGTAGCACGATTCGCAAAAATTGAGACAAGCTTAATCAATGCGTTTAAATTTTGGACAATGGGAAGTTGCTTGTAAAACTCAGCGCAATTGTACGTGTTGTCGTTCAAGAGTTAAAGTATCACCCAAACAGCTTAGTAGAGTTGTATAACTCGACGAGGTTTTAACAAAATATGATACAACAATAGTTTTGTATAAGATTTACAAGTTTCATGTGGCTTTTTTAACTTGTTATATACCTGTATATCATGGAATTCGTGGCTTCTGAGAAAGTCCAGTTTTCAAACTTCATGACTTAGTCCTATCGTATAAGCACCATATCAATGCGCAAAACAGGCTGCATACAAAGCTGGCCATATTTAGAGACTGTGTAATTTTCAGCAACCGAATTATCAATGCCGGTCGAAATGGGGATTGCCAAAAGAAAATGAATGTTGTAGAGTTGTTTGGACCCACTTTCGTAATGCTGTAGAGAGATGGCTACGAATGGGTGCAAAAACTTGAAGTGGACGGTGTAAGTTCAAGAAAGCCGGGCTTTTCTGCACTTCACTCTATATCTGCGTCTGTGAAATATCACATGAAAGTTAAAATCATAAATAAGCAGTGGCGGCCATCTATGTTGTACAGCTTCTTCAGTGTTGATATGACTATGTTCACAAGCACTAAACCTTGCTTGTATTCGACATACCATCTCTTGTTGTCGAGGGACCCCATATGGAGTGAGGGCTAGTTTCCTAGTAAAGGCTGTTGATTTACAGAACTATTCTGGCCAAATAACGAATACACCGGACACATGGATGTTGAAAATAGGAATCAGCTGAGACGGCGTTAAAACAATAATTAGCCTCAGTGGGTTTGGCTGCCATCTCTTGTAGGCATATTGTCAAAATTGAAAATCGTCTGCTACATTTTTTAGAGACCTTCTTTGAAAAAAGCCGGTTGGCTGCCATCTCTCAACGGGATCTTATCAAATTTGAAAACTATATCACTGGGGACTTGTTCCAGATAGCCATCTCGGGTCCACAAACACTATATCTCACTTGTATTCTGCATACCATTTCTCTTTGTTGAGAGATCCAATATTGTAGTCTACTTGTTACGATAGGTTCTGTGGCTCTAAGTTAATTGTCTCACCAAACTGATATACACTGCATATTACATTTGCAGATATCTATGGCAATCGATTAAAAGAGTAAGAAAATAATGATTACACGAATTTGGCTGACTGCCATCTGTTATCAAGTCAGTCGAATTTTATATAATTCGTCAATGAAATCATCCAGTGGGGCTTATAAGTCGAAAAAGCAAATCAAAGATTTTTTCCAGTGGTAAAATCGCAATTTTCATATAAAAAATGAAGAACTTTATATTGTATGGCAGCCGTATAAGATTTTGGTTGTCATCTCAAGCACAAATATTGTCTTTTTTTACATCTGACATTTATGTCTGAGTGTTTGAAATGAAAAATGCAAGTTTATATTAGTGTTAGTGCATCATATCATTACAAAGGGAAGCTCTACAATGCCCAGATGGCGGCCATCTCAGAAAATGGCCGCTGTATTGAATTTCAAGTGGCTAGCACTTTTTTCTGAAAATGTATATACTTATTATAGTAAGTTCTGTGGCTCTAAATTAATTGTCTCACCAAACTGATATACACTACATATTACATTTGCAGATATCTATGGCAATTGATTAAAAGGTTAAGAAAATAATGATTACACGGGCTTGGTTGGCTGCCATCTGTTATCAAGTTAGTTGATTTTTTTAAAAATTTATTAATGAAATTAGCCAGTAGAGCTTATAAGTCGAGAAAGCAAATCAAAGATTTTTTCCAGCGGTAAATTCGCAATTTTCATATAGAAATGAAGGACTTTATATTGTATGGCTGCCATATGAGATTTTGGTTGCCATCTCACGCACAAATATTGTCTTTTTTTACATTTGGCATTTATGTCTGAGTGTTTGAAATGAAAAATGCAAGTTTCTATTAGTTTTAGTGGGTCATACCATTGCACAGGGAAGCTCTATAATGCTCAGATGGCGGCCATCTCAGAAAATGGCCGCCATATTGAATTTCAAGTGGCTAGCACTTTTTTATGAAAATATACACTTGAAACTATATATATGCCAAATTTCATGCTTGTATCACAAACTGAACGATCATATGAGTTATGCGCCCCACTATAGTGAATCCAATACACTGTTTTTAATAGGAAATCTGTAAAAATTGTTGCATCCTGGGACTCGCTAGAATTAAAACTTTGCATCCCAGAGACCAAATTATGAGTTAAAGTAGCAGGATGCGCAGGTAAAAAAATCACTGCAGTTTTAGAGTAGATTCTTAAACAAGAGTATGTACAGATGCATTATACATCACTACAGTCTAATTTTCAGCAGAAACTGAGTGACAGTATGAATACAAACTTGTTTTAGTTTTTCCCAATTTAGGTAAAAACGTCGCTATTTTTCCCAATTTCACTGGTCCCTGGTCCCAAACAAAAATTGGTAGCAAGACCCCTGCATTAGAACTGTTAGAGATGCCAAGAATCTAACTATGATTTTGATTTTTCTTTGCAAGAAAAATCTAGTTCCAGGAGGGGAAAATTTCTCTAAAATGGGGGAAAAAAGTATATTCCTCAGAGAGGGGAAAGGGGCCCAATAACGACCGTTTTTTAAAGAAAAAAGATCACTGCTAATAGAAAAGGCTTGGAAAAACATTGAAACAAAAGAAGGAACTGCTGATAATCAGCAGTTTCTCTTTTTATCTCAATATTTTCTGTGCCACATTTTACACAAATCCTATCTTTAATAACATCCATTTCGTCTTTTGTAACAGTTTTTGAAGTGGATCACCCTAAAATTTTGTTGTTTGGGAAAGGGTTAAGCTTCTATGGACAGGACATATTGTGCATACTGCAATTGTTTTTAATTCTGTCTTTAATTGCAGTAATTGGTGATGAAATACTCAAAGGTCAAGTAGCTGACACCAATACCCACTTTATCACTAAACATCTGTTCTCATGGGGTGTCAAAGTTAAAAAGGTAATTAATACTTTATCCCATTACTGCACAGTGACGTCTTTTGACTCCTTCATAAGATAAGGCTTGGGAAAAGATTGGGGAAAATGAAGAAATTGCTTATGACAAGCAATTTCTACATTTTCCACAATGTTTTCTAACCAAAAATGGAAAGATTTTTAATATTTCATCTACTTGAAATTGTTGTCTGCCACAACTTTCAAATTGGAATAGTCCAAAATTTTGCCATCTGGTAATGGGTTAACAGGGCTACAGATAAATGGGGGTGAAGACATTTTAACTTTGTTATTTCAATTCCAAACCCTATGTTGTGGGTACTCATTTGAATCGTCTTGACGAGACAATTCAAATGAGTACCACAACATATGGTTTGATGAACAATAACAGAATTATTTCAGTTTGAAAAGTCATCACCCCCTCTTATCTGGAGCTCTGGGGTTAAGGTAACCTCTAAGCCAATGGTGAAATCCACAATGTAACATGATTGTATTCACCCTTGGCAAATTTAGTCCAATTTTCTTGATGCCTTCAAAAGCGTTTTCATTGGCAGTACTAAGAAAATTGGAAAAATCTCCCAAGGATGGATACAAACGTAGGTTACAGTGGTTACAATTTTGGCTAGCATTGTGATTCACACATAATTTAATGCTTGTTGACACCCTGCAAGATAAAGAAAGGCCCTAGAAAAAATTGTAGAGAATGAAGAAATTGCTTGTGATGTTTCATGTTAAGAACACCAGTAAGATGTACAATTTCATTCATTTTGTCATTTGTTGCAGTTTTTTAAGTGGATCACCCTAAAATTTTGTCATTTGGGAAAGGGTTAAATTTCCCAGGATAGACAACTGTTGACTTGCAGTTACATTTTGTAAGGTTGGCATTATCCTTCAGATTTAACATGGGATGAAATTATTTTCCGATACTGTTAATTGGCATGATCTGCCAATTCCGGAGATAAATACTAGTAACAATCTTGCTTAATTTACAAATGTAAATACATCAAAGGTTAAATGAATTAGTCGATGATTAAAGGCTACCAAGCGAGACAGTTGATTTCACCGTATATTGGAAGAACATCATTAAACCAACGTGTTTCATAAAAAGATCCACCAAACTCGGTTTGTTTTGAAAGTTTTGTTTGCTTTTCTTTACGTCGTTACTTGAATTGTTCGAGAAAATAAAAATCGGCAATTTTCGTAAAATCGCCACGGATTGACGTCATACAATGGCTTGACTCCGCCCCATTCTAGAGCATGAGGTTTCTGACAAAATAAGGTGTGCGACTTTTCTGTCATAAAGCTAAGTCTCAGTTTTTATCCATTTCTCGATCGTCAGAGTAATACAGACAAACTTAAATCGTTCTTTGGCACATTCCTTCACTCACTAGCGACATATTCTTTGACTATTTTAACATTTTTTCTAACATTTACTAAGGATGAATACCATGTTTTGAGTATGGACTGGGGAAGTCACTATATGACAGAAAAGTCGGACATTTAATTTTGTCAGAAATCTCAGGCTTTCCGGGAATTGACCCATGACTGCCCATTTTTCCCGCCATGACGTCATTCAGTGGCCGGTATGACGTCATAACTTCAAATAGGAGTTTAGCGCTTTTTCTTCGGTAAAGATTGGAAAATACCAAAATATCCAATTTAAAAGACGAAATAAAAACACTTCTAATGTTTGATAATTGTAGAAACTTTGATGTTTGGTCCTTAGAAAGGTGTTTTTTCGACACAAAAGTTTAATTTTGCCACTCAGCGGACACTTTAAGGCAATTCAGCTGTTGTAATGCTAGTTCAAATCCAGTAGTTGATATTTACATTCTATTAATCTTTTTCATGGCTTCATGTTTCTTAGCTCGACTTTTCGAAGAAAATGAGAGCTTATACTGTCACCCGGGTGCGGCGTTGGCGTCGGTGTCGGCGTTGCAACAAAGGTTAAAGTTTTTTTCAAACATCAATGACTTCCATACTATCAAAGGGATTCAACCCAAACTTGGAATACTTATTCACCATCACACTCTCTACTTTACTACCAGGGCCCATGACCCTGGCTCCACTATATTTGAAGTTATGCCCCCTTTATACTAAGCAACTTAGAAAGTCGAGCGCGCTGTCTTCAGACAGCTCTTGTTTTAATTTAAATTTCCAGATTCAATTAATACATTTCTTACGTTTTCTTCAGACCGGTCAAGGCATCCTCGGAAGACCTGGTCCAGCGGTCATAGCTACGCTACATGAAGTCATGTAGCGTAGCTATGACTGCTGGGTTTCCGAGGATGCGTCAACTGGCTTGAATGATTTCCACTTCAATCTCGTTTGGAAATCTTATCTATCTGATCAATTAATTCATGAACAATCAATTTTCAGATATCTGTAATCCCAGATGACCTTGACATTATAGCGCGGGAGGTTTCTGATTTTTCGTCAAAGTTTACGTTTGTCCTCACATCTGGCGGGGTTGGACCGACTCATGATGATCTTACTTTTGAAGGTAAATGCGAGTGTAATGCAGGGTTCACCCATCCCTGCATGATGATGCCTTTTGACACCCTACAAGAAAAGGGATTTGGAAAACATTGTGTAAAATGAAGAAATTGCTTGTGACAAGCACTGAGTTTCCATTTACGACGTAAAAGTGTCTGTATACGCATAAAAACCAGCTCGGACGCAAAATATCAAGACTGGTTGAGTCCTTGGGACGCAAAAGGAATTTGGTAGCAAAAACCATGTCTAATGAAAATCCAGTACAAAAAAGGGAAAAAAAACACTTCAGGAATTTGTTGGATGGCGATCTTTGACACGCAAAAAAATAACAACTAGATCTAGTTTTCTGCTAAATATCACATGTAATGATCAACATAGTGAAGTTAAATAAATTAAAGTTAGGATTTACACAAACCTTTTATCCGATTATCGGCACAAACTGCTTATAATGAACGGAAATTGCACTTACAAATTATATTGTTCCGAGTGAAAATTGTCTGCAAGTCCAGTGCTGGAATATTTAAGTTAACATGCATATTGTGATTATGCATATAGTACCTCTTTTCTAGAATCTGATCACATGTGTAGCATAAAACAAATAAAATCATTTCTCATTACACAAATAATCCTATCCGAAAATGTCTATTATTACATTCAAAATAGTATTTTCAGTTCAAATAAGTAAAGAGACTGAACTATATTTTTTAACAACCCTTTTTGCAAAATCTTTACCCACTTTACATTATTTGACATTACTTTTTCCCAGCTTCGCCCTCCTAATTGTTGTTATGTTTATCATTCCTTTTCGTTGATTATCCCATTCAAGTCCAACGATTAATTTAAAGTTGCTTTATAGCGTTTAAAATTGGACTCAAATAAAATTGAATGGGACTCAACTTTTTTTGTGGCACTGGGTCCCAGGGACTCAACATTTTTGTATGCAAACGGAAACACTGAAGCAATTCCTTCATTTCCCACGTTTTCAACCAAAAAATGCAAACAAATTTAAATTCCCATTCACAAGAAATTGTCGTCTGAAACATCTTTGAAATTGGACCAGTCTAAAATTCTGCCGTCTGGTAATGGGTTTATTCAAATTTTTGAGGTTGTTAACATTCGAAGAGACCCAAGAAATATGTTAAAGTTTTAGTGCGTATTCGCATAGGCCTATGTGATGGGGTTGGACCGACTCACGATGATCTTATGTTTGAAGGTAAGTGAGTGTGTAATTTACAATTAACCTATTACCAGACAGACAAAGTTTCAGACTTGTTCAAATTCAAAGATGCTGCAGGCGACACATGTGCACAAGAACTGACACTCAAACGTTATTTAAGTTAGAATCATGAAATTTCAAAGATGAATAGATCACATTATGGAGAAAGACAGTGCTCAAGAACCTTAACTCTGCAGATGATATTTTTGGAGTTATTGCCCTTTGTTAATTTTCTTACTTAATTTTTGTCTGTCTGGAACAAAATTCAAAAAGTATGTCAGGTAGAATTATGAAACATCTAGGTGGATACTGGATAGGTCTTATTATGGAAAAGTGCAGTGCTGAAGAACTATAACTCTATGTATCAAATTATTGGAATTATTGCCTTTTCTTAATTTCATACTTATTTTTTTGTCCGGCATGTAACTCAAAAATTATGTAAGGTACAATCATGAAATTTCATAAATGGATATATCTCATTACGGTGCATTGACTACTGGTCAGTCCAGTCTATTTTATGGTATCCAGTCTAACATTCCAAAATGGACTGACTGATTTGACGCATCACTTTATCCTATTTTGGCTTAATCACTACGCAGTGGGCACGACTCCAAAATCTGTGTCGCCAAAAAGTAACAAGCTGAAAATAGCAATAAAACTACATTTACTACAAAATAAAGTTTTCTTTTTGTCTCAATTTTATCAAATAAAAAGAATTCAAATCAGATTATTCATTTTACTTTATGCATGCATGTGAAGCAAATGTGCTGCGTGACAGGAAGTACCATGTGTATGTATGCATTTTAAGAGCGCTGACATCTTGAAAGTAGTTAGTCCAGAATGCCCAAATCAGATAGATGATAATTGACATTGGCAACATCTATTGGTAGATATTGCATTATGGTGAAGTGCAGTCAAGAACAGTAACTGCAGAATCTATTCATTGAGTCAATGTCCTTTGTTGATTTTCATTCTGAATTTTTTGTCCTCAATATAACTCAAAAAGCATGCAAGGTAGAATAATGAAACTTCACGAGATAGAACTCATTATGGAGAAGTGCAGTGCATAAGAAAGGTAACTCTGATCATATTTATGGAATTATTGCTCTTTGTTGATTTTCATACTTGATAAAATACATGTAGTAGCATTGGATTGCTTCAATTGTTTGATGGCTTCATCAAAGTTAGGCCCTTGAGGGGTCATATATAATGTTTTACAAACATCTCATGTTATCTTTTGCAGGAGTTGCTCAAGCCCTGGGTGAGATTGTCGAGCCTAATCCACATCTTGTAGAATTGTGTAGTAAATATTTTGGTACCAATGATCTCAGCTCTCCAAAAATGAAAATTTGTTAACCTCAACATCAATTGTCATGCAGCATTTGTCTTTGGTTAGGTGCACCAGCTGCACTAATAAAACTGAAATATCATATTGTTACTTTTCAACAAAAACCTCGTATCTACAGCTTTAAAAAAGCTGTAGACACGAGATTTGTGTTGAAAAGCAGCGATATACCATGTAAATTTCTTGGTGTCATCCTTGGCAACAGGATTTGACAAGGGATACCCTCGTCAATTCAGGTTGCCAGAGATGATGCACCAAGTTGCACAAAATGTTTGGTGTCTTATGATGGATGGAATACCTTAAAAAGAATTTATTCAATATCTTTTGCAGGAGTTGCTCAAGCCCTGGGTGAGGTTGTCGAGCCTAATCCACACCTTGTAGAATTGTGTAGTAAATACTTTGGTACAAATGATCTAAGCTCGCCCAAAATGAAAATGGCTAAGGTAAGAAAAGAGTGGGGAAATTTTTAACCTGTTTCCACATTATGTCGCTTGTTGATGATGCTCAAAATAAAGGCTTGAGAAAACATTTTGAAAAATAAAAAATTGGTTGTGACAAGCAATTTCATAATTTCCCACAATGTTTTCTACAGATAAAGACCAATAACTGTAAAATTTCATTCACTTGAAATTGTTGTCTTTAACATCATGAATGTGGACAAGTTTAACATTTTGCCGTCTTGGAATGGGTCAACCAATTCCCACACAAAGATGTTTTTGACACCCCTTAAGATGAAGGCTTTGGAAAAAATTGCTTGTTACAAGAAAACTCTTTTCCAACAATGTTTTCTTCCAATAAAGCCAATTTATTGTAGAATTTCATTCACTTGAAATTGTTGTCTTTAACATCTTTGAATGTGAACAAGTCTAAAATTTTGCTGTCTAGTGATAGGTTAAATGATTTACAGACAGACTCTTAACCCTTTACTAAATGACAAAATTTTAACATAGTCCAATTTCAAAGCAGCTGTAGATTGATAGGGATAAGGTTTGTATACATTTTAGACTGAAAATATTCAAGCATAAAGAGAAAATGCTGATTTTCAGCATTTTCTTCTTTTGTCTCAATGTTCTCCAAACAATTAACGCTGAGATGTGTCAAAAAAGCTGTTTTAACCCTTTCCCAACCAAGACCTTGTTTAGACTTACTCAGTAGAAATAGACCTACCTTTGGAAAACTTTTAGAGAACAGAAAATTTGCCGATAATCAGCTATTTCTCATTTTGCCTCAATATTTTCTCTTATCTGCTAGAACATAGTAAACATACCCATTTTCTACTTTTGGTATCATTTTGTTTCCTGCAACTCCTTTTAAATTGGACTGTGCTGTTAGGGAAAATGTTTAATGATTAGATTTTTGGTTAGATTTCTTTTTGGAATTTCAATGCAGTCATATCTTTGTTTAAACTGCTTGTTAAAGCTGTGTTATTTACGGATAATTAATGCCAAGGGTTATGCAATAATTTCTTACAATTTCAGGTGCCAAAGTCAGCAAGACTAATCTACGGCGAAAATAAAATTACGGGTCAGAAAACAAAATATCCACTGGTTAGTGCCAAAAACATCTATATGTTTCCAGGGGTACCCTCTATACTGGAAAATGCCTTCCCACTCTTAAAGGTAAGGATGTCGAAGCTTCTGCTTGGTTTAACCCTTTCCCAAACGACAAAATTTTAGCGTGATCCACTTTAAAAACTGCCACAAATGACAAAATGGATGTTATTAAAGATAGTCTTTATGTAAAATATGGCACAGAAAATACTGAGACAAAAGGAGAAACTGTTGGTTATCAGCAGTTTCTTCTTTTGTTTCAATGTTTTCCCTAACCTTTTCTATTAAGGACGTCAAAACCAGGTCTTGTTTGGGAAAGGGTTAAGCTGCAGCTACAAAGTTATCGAAGAAAAGCAGCGATGTAATGGGGAAAAAATTATGCCCTGGAAATGGCCAATGTTAAGTTTTCTGACAGATGAACAGACAGACTGAGACGGACGTACAGACAAATGGACACAAATAAAACAGTATGCCCCCAATTTTTTGATATGGGGCATGAAAAATCATGGATAACCACTTGTAAGGCCAAGGAATTGACGGGAGATCTTTGTTATCAAAATAAATTGAAGAGTAACTTGGGTGGTATTGTTGGTCATTCATTTTAACAATGTTTACAAAAAGAATGCATTCTTATTAAGTATGTTTTTTGACAAAGGCTTGGAAAATGAAATCAAAACAAAGTCACATGTTTACCACATGTGAAGTGAAGATGTTAATTTAAAGTATTGATTTTGTTGTAAGCATGTCCCTTTCCAAAATGGCAGAATATATCGTCCCTTGACAGCCAGAAGTGGCTATCAGCAGTTAAAATTTAACTGCTGATAGCCACTTCTGGTTGTCAAGGGACGATATGTTGTTTCAATTTGAAAGATGCTGCAGATGACAAAATAGATGTTGATAAAGACATAATTTGTGTAGTCAGAAAAAACTTAGGTAAAAGGAGAAAATACTGGTTATCAGTATTTTCTTCTTTTGCCTCAATGTTTTCCCAATCAGTCTGTACTAGGGACGTCAAAACCAGGTATTGTTTGAGATTGGGTTAAACAATCAGTTGGTCTCTGGTTGTTAGCTCCTGTCTGTCTTCATTATCATCTCTCTCATTTGCATGTTTAATCCTTTCCCAATGACATGAATATACCCTGTCTCACTTCACCCTTTCCCAAACGGCAAAATTTTAGGTTGATCCACTTCAAAAACTGCCACAAATGACAAAATGGATGTTACCAAAGACAGGATTTGTGTTAAAGGGGAATGCTCCAGTTTCCTAAAATTTTTCCCAAAAATAGAATTTATTTATATTTTGTATTTTGAAATTACATGTTATTACCAATTGAAAAATAAAATAAAAATGGGTGGTCAGCGATCTTGTTTGAATTTTATAAGCATTCATATCACATACCCCTACATGGAAAAAATGCACAATTTCTTGCACCTGTCCAAGGTCAGTAAAATGCTAATAAAATTCTGTATATTCATCGTTTAGTCCCAAAAACGGATTTAAAGTAACGTCTTACATTTAATAAGAACAGAAAACCAAAAATATGTGCTATTATACATGCGTAAATGTATAAAACAGCATGCTCATGTGTTCGGTTAGATCAACGAAGCTGGAGTGTTTTATGTCAAAATTTGCATATTTTTGGAAATATTTCAAGTTCTACATAATAGATTTGGTAAAACTCCCTCATTGTATTAAGCAACATGGCCTGGTAATAATCAAAAAAGAAAATGTATAGGTCAGCGTACTTATTAGTGAATTACAGCAATTTTTATCAGCTACACATGATTAAAATGACGCAAAAAAGTGGTAACTGCATACACACTTACAACTGTCTTGCTCTAAATAATCGATTTCCTTCTTGAGGAAATCAGTTTTGCATAATAAATACACTTTTACCATCAAAAATGGTAAATTGTAATGATGTGTTATATTATTGAAAATATGGTAGCGAAACATATTGGTACGAAACATTAAATTGTCTACAATAATAACCAAGTGTTCCGAAAAACTGGAGCATTCCCCCTTAAATATGGTGTAGAAAATATTGAGACAAAAGGAGAAACTGCTGGTCATCAGCAGTTTCTTCTTTTGTTTCAATGTTTTCCCACCCCTTTTCTCTTAGGGATGTCAAAACCGGGTCTTGTTTGGGAAAGGGTTAAGTAGAGGGGGGTATATCAGTTTCGCCATGTCTGTTTGTCCATCTGTAGACTGTTTAGTTTCCATGCTCAAATTCAAGAACCATTTGATCTAGGTTCATGAAACTTAACATAGTTGTTATACACACCCCCCCCCCTCGCCTATGAAGTAGAGGGGGAGGTATATTGGTTTCACCATGTCTATCTGTCCTCTGTCCGTAGACTATTTCATTTCTGTGCTCTAACTCGAGAACTTTGACCCAAGGAGGTGCCATATAAGTTTTGGGTCTTATAGGTCAAAGGTTGATGTCACAATTGGACTTTTCTTCTTTTCTCTCAATGTTTCTTAAAGACTTTTTGGTGAAACAATTATGATATTTCACTGCAGGATGAATTTGCGAATCCAGATGCTCAATTCAACACAAGAGAAGTATATGTGACCAATGATGAAATATCTATAGCCTCAATGTTAAATGAGGTCAACTCACAGTTCAAAGGTCAAGTGATATTAGGGTCATACCCAGAATTCAACAATAGGTGAGAATATTTTCGTTGAATATTAACCCTTAATTGAAACAGTCTGATTTCTGCAGTTTCAGAAAGAGCTAAGTCCTTCAAATTGAGAGCATTTTACTGCTTAATTCACCTAAAACATGCATATTTAACCCATTACCAAACGGCAAAATACCAAACGGCAAAATTTTAGTCTGGTCCAAATTCAAAGATGATGCAAGTGACAAAAATGAAGTGCATGAAATTGTACATTCTTTGGTAATTTTGTGTAGAAAACATTGTGGTAAATGAAGAAATTGCTTGTCACAAGCAATTGTTCTTCATTTTCCACAATGTTTTCTAAAGTCATTATCTTGTGGGGAGTCAAAAAGAGTCATTCTGTGGTAATGGGTTAAAGAATTTCTGAAGGTTTGTTTTAAACTGAAATAACTTGTAAATTTTAAAGAGTCCAAATTTTAGTCACCTTGTTATGGCTTAATGGTATTTTGGGGTCTCCCTTGAAACAATTTGGGCAATTAAGTGGCATCTAGGGGTCTGTAGATTACATTTTTTATGCTCCCCGAAAAAATTTCGGGGGGAGCATAATAGTCGCCACGCTGTCCGACCGTCCGTGTGTCCGTCAGTGTGTCCGTCCGTCCATCCGTCCACAGCCATATCTCAGCAACCCTTGGACCAAATTCAATGAAACTTCACATGTGAACTCCCTGGGTCAATACCTAGGGACCTGTATCTCCATTTGTAAATTGAAGGCTGCGTCATGGAAAAAGGGGCCTTAAGGTAAAAATTAGTTTTTCTCTTATTTCTCTTCATCTGATGGGCAGAATTTAATGAAATTTTGTGCTCATGTAATAAATAGGATGTTCTAGACCATATTCTATAAACAATGTGTGTACAAAAAAGCTGTCATGGGAAAAGGGGGCTTAATGTATGATAGTTTTTATTAGCTCACCTGAGCACAAAGTGCTCGAGGTGAGCTATTGTGGTCACTCATCGTCCGTCTGTCTGTCTGTCCGTCCGTCCGTCAACAATTTCTTCAAACATCTTCTTCTCCAAAACCAACAGGCCAATTTTGACCAAACTTGGCAGGAATGTTCCTTGAGTGACCCTTTTTAAAACTTGTTCGCAGATTTTTGATTCGTCAAAAAATGTGGGCGTGGCAGGGCGTGGCTTATCGGACTTAGAGAAATCCTAAGAAAATTCTTTAAAAATCAACTATTGGGCCAATTTGAACCAAACTTGGCAGAATTGTTCCTTGAGTGACCCTTCTCAAGCCTTGTTCGCAGATTTTTGATTCGTCAAAAAACGTGGCCGTGGCAGGGAGAAAGGGGCTTATCAGACTTAGAGAAATCATAAGAAAATTCTTTAAAAATCAACCATTAGGCCAATTTGAACCAAACTTAGCAGAATTGTTCCTTGAGTGACCCTTCTCAAAACCTGTTCGCAGATTTTTGATTCATCAAAAAACGTGGCCGTGGCAGGGAGAAAGGGGCTTATCAGACTTAGAGAAATCATAATAAAATTCTTTAAAAATCAACCATTGGGCCAATCTGAACCAGACTTTGCAGGGATGTGCCTTAACCCTTTCCCAAACAAGACCTGGTTTTGACGTCCCTAATGGAAAAGGCTTGGGGAAACATTGAAACAAAAGAAGAAACTGCTGATAACCAGCAGTTTCTCCTTTTGTCTCAATGTTTTCTGTGCTATATTTAACACAATTTCAATCTTTATCAACATCCGTTTTGTTGTCTTCAGCAGCTTTTGAATTATACCGCCAAAAATTTTGCTGTTTGGGAAAGGGTTAAGCCAATCTTTTTAAAATTTGTTCACAAATATTTTCATTTGTAAAAAATTGTGGCCGTGGCAGGGAGAAAGGGGCTTATCAGACTTAGAGAAATCATAAGAAAATTCTTTAAAAATTAACCATTGGGCCTATTTGAAGCTGACATTGCAGGAATGTTCTTTGAGTCTCTCTTTTCAAAATTGATCCACAAATTTTTACGTTTGTCAAAAAATGAGGGCGTGGCAGGGAGGAAGGGGCTTTTCGGCCTCAGAGAAATCCTAAGAAAATTCTTTAAAAATCAACCAATGGGCCAATTTGAACCAAACTTTGCAGAATTGTTCCTTGAGTGACCCTTTTCAACATTTGTTCATAAATTTAAAGTTTCGTCAAAAAATGTGGGTGTGGCAGGGCAGGGCTTATCTAACCAAGAGAAATTGTTAAAAAATTCTTCAAAAATCTTCTTCTCCTTAACCATTGGGCCAATTAGAACCAAATTTGGCAGGAATGTCCCTTAGGTGACCCTTCTTAAGATTTGTTAGCGGATTTTTTATTCGTCCAAAATTGTGGGCGTGGCAGGTCAGCACTTATCGGACTTTGAGAAATCATAAGAAAATTCTTTAAAAATCAACCATTGGCCCAATTTGAACCACACTTGGCAGAAATGTTCTTTGGGTGACTCTTTTCAAAATTTGTTCTCAATTTTTTTATTCGTCAGAAAAAGTGGGCGTAGCTTATCAGACTTACAGTGTTTGCAAATTTTGTTTTGGACAAAAAAAGTGGCTGTGGCAGGGCGTGGCTTATCAGACTTAGAGAAATCATAAGAAAATTCTTTAAAAATCAAGCATTGGGTCAATTTGAAACAAATTTGGCAACAATGTTCCTTGAGTGACCCTTTTCAAAATTTGTTTGCAAATTTTTGATTCGTCAAAAAAGTGGGTGTGTCTTTAAACTTCTTTCAGGTGAGCGATATAGGGCCATTCTGGCCCTCTTGTTTTGTGACAAACACTTATTCGGGGAGCATAATCCGTCTGTGACGGCTCTTGTTTCTCAAAAAGACCATGCTGGAAAATATTATTTTGAAGCCAGCCTCTGCCTAGGTACATGACTGTATCAGTACCATCAATATAGGGGTTTAACCCTTTCCCTAACAAGACCTGTTTTGACGTTCCTAATCAGTGGCGGATCCAGGGGGGGGGGGGGGGGGGGGGGGGGGATGGGGTCGGGGGTTCAAACAAACCCCCCTATGTAGCCTGATTATTAGCTCACCTGAGCACAAAGTGCTCAAGGTGAGCTATTGTGGTCGCTTTTCGTCCGTCGTCCGTCCGTCTGTCCGTCCATCTGTCCGTCCGTCCGTTCACAATTTCTTTAAACATCTTCTCCTCCTATACCATTGGGCCAATTTTTACCC